>VDFB02105785.1:145210613-145277134 GCA_007258455.2 Sequoia sempervirens
ATATATTCAACAATGGTCATTAGTAGAAGAGCTCCCCACCACATCCTTAGCACTTCCACAATTGTTGTCCAAAGATCATATTTATCAGCTAGAGAAAAGAAAGAATTGGACAAAGGCCACAGAGGACTGGTTCTGGCAAGTCCTCTATAACAGAAACATGGGCATCGGTTGTGCAGTTAGAACGACTAACAAATTCCTAGAGTTGCAGAAAGTGCTCGAGGGAATAAGGAAATTTTGCACTGACTTCCTCGAGTTATACAGGATCACGTACCCAAAACTTGAGGCTATCCGCAAGGTACTTGAGGGATCCTGGGAGAAGGAATTTTATTTGGTAAAAGGTGATCATTGGCTCATGGAGACATGGAAACTGAGCCTTGACCACATAAAGGAGGTGTTAGAGAAAGTGCTCCATGAGGTGGAGCTAGAAATTGATTGGATTAAGGAAGTCTAGACTGTTTGTGAAGAATACATAAAGTTAATGACATACTTTGATGTTCCTATCATCGAGTTAGATCCATAAAAGATAAAGCCCTACTTTCACAAGAAAATGGAGAACGGGACTGCGAATGCACTAACGCCGAATTTCATGGGTTTCGCTGCTTGAGCCTTCGCTCAATCTGAGCAGGTGATTAAGAATGCGTAGAAATATGACAGGGACTGGGATGACCTAACAAATAAATCTAGAAAATTCAACTTCTAGGTGATCCAATCTGATATATTGAAACGGAACAAGCTCCAAGCATTGATCGGCAAGTTTGTGGAGTATGCCACCTTAAAGAGGAATGAAGGAATTCCTGTGATTGATGATGAATTCCTTACAATGTAGCTACAACAAGAGGAACTCAACAAAAGACAAAAGAGCTACAGTGCTGCCACAAGAAGAAAAAATAGGGAAAATGACAGGGATGTAATTTTAAATTGTAATATATTTGGGGGTAGGTGAAACCCTAGTTTCTAGTGAATGTTGGCCACACAATGTAAACAATCTTGGCCATTCATTTTTCTTTTTGAACACTATAAATAGGGGGTATCCTCCCATTTTCAAGAGAGAGTTGAGTTGTTGTAAAGGCATGCTGTTGAAATTTTAATAGTTCATTGACTCTTGGTGAATTCTTGAGTTTTAGTTGCATGTTACATGGTTCTTCTCCCATAGTTAGTCAATTTGAGTAGATTTACTTTGTTGTTTTGCATGTTTTAACTTGCTTTAGTAGATTAGTTGATGTTGTTCATTGGTTTTGAAGAATTCTATTGTGTGCTAGCAACTTTCCTTGTCCATACTTTTTGTTGTTTATTGATGATGAGCAACTGTGTAAAGTTAGTTTGGACATGAACTAAAAGCTGCTCTTAACTTCTATCTTTTATTCATACTTATGGTGAATGAAGGGTTGAATATCTGTATTCCTTAGAAGCTTGCACAAATTTCATGAGACTATGAGGTAATCTAGTTAAGTGGAATTCTGTTTTAGGAAGGTTGTCAGCAACAGGGTCCTCCATGATCACTGTTCACTGCTAGTTTCAGATCCAGGAACTTCTTCTCCTCCCTTCCCTTTTTCTTTTTTTTTTTTAGTAAATGACCTATGCTAAGGTTCATTACACATTGTAAAGCCAAATATGAAGCCAAAATTGGAGTTTAAGACTGTTGTTTGAACCTGCAACAATTGCACACCAACTTCCCCATCTTAAGAACTCCATTTTAAGATCCAACTTACCTCTAGGTTAACCCCGTAAGTCTGCCCTGTGATTACCAGCAAAATCACATTGAACCAACTGAGAAATTCCATGCATGTCATGACCTGACACCTGAGAGACCTTGGGGTGATTTTCAACAAATTGTTGTTGGAGATTGCCTTTCAAGAGAGGTAGTGTACCTACGTACTACCTATGTTGAGAAGGTGCAAAAACACACATCAATAGTAAGGAGGCAAGTTTCAAAAGGTATTCTCTCTTATGTCATATGCTTTTGTACAAGGGGAAAGTTCATTGAATCAAAGCTTTACAATTGAGCGTGAAAGATAAAGAGAGAAACAACCTCCCAGTATAGTGTTGGACCCATATTTGGGACAAACATTGTAGTGAGTCCAACTATGTTGTTTTTGAGAATTATTTTGTAAGGGAGGTCTTGTTAAGGTTGGGTCTACTTGGAATTAGATTGCATAAGGAAATTTTGGATTTCCTTAGGCTTAAAGATAGGAGGCCAGAGTTAGGAGTATGACACAATTGGGGAGACTATTACCTCTATGACAACTTAGTTGTTATTAGAATATATGCATGCCTTGAATCCCCCCATGTGCTACCCAAGTATGTGACATCTAGATTGGCATTCATGGAAATTTAATGGCAATTGAATGAGGCTGATTAGTTTCATTTAAGGAAACAAAAGAAGGGGTCCTTTTTCCCTTATGTTGTTTCCTTTTTTTGATTTCACTTCAACTAGAGATGACTTAGGGAGGCTAAAATAAATTCTTTGGGAATATAGGTTATATCAGGTCCAAAGGTCAAGGATTTTGACCCTGAAGGTTTCATACACTAGGCTAGGACAATAATTAGAAGGTTTTCTTTTTCCCATCAGATTTATGAGAGTGAAGATGTCATAAGAAACTGTAAGGATGATTATGAAGCAACCAACAAGAAAGTGAAATTGATTTCTTTCATCAAGGTAGAGGTTGCTAGGACAAAGAAGGATAAGGACTATCCTAGGGAATTTTCTAATATTCGTAACCTAATTTCCAAGATTGAAGAGGTTTTGAAGAATTTTGATAGAGTTGTAGGTAAGGCCCCCACCCTTGAAGAGAAACCAGTAAAGCAACCTAGACCTAACCTTTCTACTAAAAGGCTCCAAGAGCCTGCTATTAGAGAAAATGTGAAAACATACCCACCCTAGATCACTCCCTCTCCTTCCCCTAAAATAAACAGTGTAGATTCTCCCCTAAGGGAGAAACCACATAAGAGGGGGAAAATTGAACAACTATGATTGTTGGTTGACTATACTATTAGTCAAGATGAAAGTGAAGATGTTCATGTTACCAAGGATGAAATTAAGCAATATATTCCATCCCCCCAAGACCAAATATTGCTATCCTTCTCCAAACAAAATTCAAATTGGATGTGGCCATGGGGAGAGATAGCCTCAATGATGTGAGAGAAAATACATGTTCAAAATTCATTTATGATGATGAATTTGTAAAGTCCCAAGAATTTAAATAATTTTTTATAAGAGCAAAGAGGGAATAGTACCATAAAAGAGTTTAATCGGGACAAGCAAATGTGCCTAGATAAAAGTATGATGAAGTAGCCACAAAGGTGATGTCAAAAATGAATTTTGAGTCTAAGAAAATTATTCCTGAAGAAGGGAGAAGAATGGTGTAGGATAGTGGCTTGTTACTACTCCTTGAATGGGACATTGCTTCAATAATTGTTTTTGATACTATTAGGAAATAAGGAGATTTTTTGTTGACACAGGAGGATGCAAAAATGGCATTGTTAAGATCAGGGTTCATCCCACATTGGGAAGCCTTTACAATCTAGGCCTTGGCCCCAAATAAAAATAAACCTATGGTTACTAAATCATCAAAGGATATTAAAGGATGCTTGATTGTAAAAATGGTGTTTGACACCCCTGCCCCTAAAACTGTTGCATTAATGGTAAATGTTCCCAAGTTTAATGAAGCTATTGTTCAAAGGTTGCAAGAAAAACTTAATGAATTGTTAAAAGAACATGCTGATCTCACGAAAACTTACAAACAACAACAGGTATTTGTGGCTAAAAAAAAATCCCTTCTCACAAGTACACAGGAAACAAGCTCCTCCTCTATAGTTCCCCCTGCTCATGTGATGATTGAGGATGAAGATCTTAAGGAAAAGATTCAAATGTTGGAAGAGTATTTGAAAAATTCTTAAGAGATTTAACAAAAGGATAATGTACACATAGCAACATGCATCTTGGAACACAAACTTTCTAAGATCTTAAGACTAGAAACTACTCATGTGCCATTTGTGAATCTGAGAGGTGTCATTGCCAAAGTATATGGGGATAAAGATTGGCTCAAGTGTATATTTGATAAATGGAATCCTAGATTTACATATTTGGAAGGTATGTATAAGGGATTTGCAAACACATATGATGCCCCACCCGGTATCCTTCTTACCTTTAATATTCTCAAGATGGCACAAAATGTGCAAGGTATATGGAAGGTGTAACTGAGGCTGCATGAGGAAAGTTGAACTATTTTGTAAATATTGATAGCAGGGTTGTACCCCACCTATTAGAAGATAATGGGGAGTTAAATAACTTAGGAAAGTGGAAGGATAACTTTAGTTTTCAATACCCAAAATTCTACTTGTGATTTACAAGTTTATGACAAAGTTGATATGAATGAACTTAATTCCTATTCATGACAAAGTTGTTATGTAGAGAGGCCAACGTGATACTTGATGCCAAGTATCATAAATATTTGTAGAATGTGGGTGTGATCTTAGCTCATGATTGGCCTTCTAAGAGTATGTTAAAGAAATGGAATGAAAATAATTATTTACCCGACCTATGAGTTGTTCCATGTATTTATTCCTATGCCTCCTATCTGAGATTTGGGTTATCAGAAAGGTCTTAACTAGACATGATTCCAAGCAACTCTTGGAGATTTTTCAGAAAGAATTCATTTCAAGATTAGTTGGTGTTTACTATGGCAAGTTTGCATAGAGTTAGTAAAGATGGTTGAAAAAGGGTGAGTTGGGAGATTTGAGTTTTGTTTCAATTGGATCTCACTAACTAGGTGTAATTGCAGTATGCATTTGTTAGCCAAATGTCAAAAGAATCTTGCTAGACTACAAATATTTCCTTGGAGAACTCAACACCGACACTTATGGATGCACTAAATAATTTCCACCAGCTTCTTTCAAATCTTTATACATGGTCTTTGACCAGTGGTTTAAATGCCATTGTTTAGAATTTTTTCTTTTGTGTATCCAGGCAGTGGATGAGATTCTTTGCTTGTTGCTTCCCTTATGTTGTTATAAAAGGGAATCCTGAGCCTCATTCAAAGGGTTCTAATTTTTTTATCTTTCATCTCTTTAAGCTCTTTTTATATAGTTTAACCTATTTGATAGCATGTATAGGAAATGTTGTAATTGTTAAGTTGTTTTGTCATTGATGTCAAAGGTTTGTAATTGATGGCAATAGATGTGAAATAGAGGGTTTCAAAGGTGCATGTGAAGTCAAAGGTGTATTCAATATCACATTAATTGATGGTTTTGGTTGCTTGTTTGGTAAAGTGAAGTCATTGATGCTCAAGTCAAGTGTCCTATAGTTCATTCATTGATGCAAAAGTTTCATGTTGTTGATGCCATCTCATTTTTATGATGCTTGCAAATAAAAGGTTGGTACAAAGGTTGATGCAAAGGAACTTTCCCATTTTCTTGTCAAAGGTAGATTCTGTATGGTGTTGATTCATTGATGTCAAATTGGTGTTGATGGAAAGGCATCTCATCTTGATTGTTCATTCATTTCATGGTGTTTACAAAGATACTTGTTCACTATTTTTCAAAGGTATATGCTCACATGGTGTTGTTGCAAAGGATCTTGCTATGATGTTGGAAAGGGTCATTTTCCATGATGTATACATCTTAGAATTTTTTTTACATGGTGTTAATGTTAAAGGTGGTGTTACAAAGGAGTTTTCCATGAGTTGGTGTAGTAATTGCAAAATTCAAAGGGTTGCTTCAAGGCATACCTCAGTGAAGACATTTCAGTGTTCACATTTAAGTTCCAAAGTGTTTCTCATAATGTTTCTTGTTTAGTGGAAGATTGCTTCATGAAAAGAGTCTCATTTTCCAAAGGAACAATATTCTGCCTTAATGGAATATGATGAAGATCAGAGATTATGAAGTTAAATAATCTTTTTAAGAACATTGAGCTTTTGGTTTTTGATTAGTGTTTTCTTTGTTGCTTGGAATATTATTCAAAAACCCTAAATAAGGGTTCTAGTGCAGAGCTAAGTGCAAGATTAACTTTTGTTATATTTGCACTTTGACTTAGGATCACCAGTCAAAGTATCTTAAGTAACAAAATTGAGGGTAAGAGTTTGATTTACATTCTTTAACTGACCCCTTTCTCCTTGGTAACTTGCTCGACAAGTTAAATCTTCTAATGCTACCTTTAGTGATAAAATCAATGGCTAATATATAAATTGCTAACTTGGTGGGAGAGATAGATCAAAGGATCAAATTTAAACCTTGTTAATAGTTATATCTTGAGGATTTAATTTGATAGGTGTTGGTTTTTGATTCTATTGTGCAATTGTTTTTTTGTAAACTATTGATCAACGGTCACCATGAAGGTGCGTGCCAATTGAAGATCAATGTATAATATGTATGAGTCTATTTGTATTCCAATTTGGATGTGATGAGTTTTGTGGTGGTTGTGTTTTTGGAAAGGTGAGTTCCGTTGTAAGAAAATGAACAATGAAAAGGATTATTGAAAGTGGCAGAGATACAATTGTTTTAAATGGAAAATTCAAAGATATAGTTGATGGAGGCCTGAGCACTGTGAGAGAGTTTTGAAGTTAAGGGTACTGTTTTTTGTTAAGATTAAATAAAAAAGGGATACTTGAACATAAAGTATGTTATTCTTTGCTCAGTTAAGTGTGATCAGAACATGATTACTAATTATTTCCAGTGGTTTATGAATTCTAATGGTCTAAGTTCTGTGAGAGTATGTTGAAAACCTTGGCACCTTGTTATTGCAAAGACTATACATAGAGAGGGAGTTTTATTAACAGTTTATAAAAGGGTTACAAGGCTTTGTTTGATAGGATTCATGTATCTTTGCATAGATTAATGTAATTTAATTGAGATTACAAGTATATGTAGTTTGGTTTGAAATCAAGGAGTGTGCAAATAATGTACAAATGTCTATGTTTAATATGATTTTGTAAGAGACATTTTGTGTTATGTTTTTGATCATCCAAAGAATGTAATAGTCAAGGTGTGTGCAAAGGTCATTGTTCATTGTTCGTATCAATTTGTTCATGGTGTTTGTTGAAGGGGAGTCTTGTAATGTTTTGGTTATCTATGTAAGCAAGAAGGGTCTCATATTGAGTGTTTGTACGTGAATAAGGGAGATGAAGTTTTTTTGATGTAGAGATTGAGTAGTGGATTGTATGGAAGGAAAGTAACCCTTTTTTTTTTGCTTTTTTCTTCTAAAGTGTTGTAAGTTTACTAGTGAGGTAGGTTGAGTAGCTAGTGAGGCTTGTTGGATTGCTAGTGAGGCAAATTGAGTAGCTAGTGAGGCTTTTTGTATTGCTAGTGAGGCAAGTTGAGTAGCCAATGAGGCATGCAATATGTAATCAACAAGGCTTTATCCACTGAGGCTTAATGAAATAATTTTTTAGTGGTTTTTCACCCTTTTAGGGTTTTCCACTCATAAAACTTGTGTTATGTTTTCTCTTGGTGGTGTGTCATATTGTGCTTGATTGATCATCTTTGATTCACATGTTATGGTCTAATTTACACATCTTTGTGACTCCCTCAACACACAATATCTAGAGTGTTTGAAGTATTTTCAATGGGTCTCTTTGAATAATCAAGTGAGTTAAGTTTTGAAATTGGTTTTCTCATTTGACCACTAATTCACCTCCCTCTCAATGGTCTTGTACTCCAACAGTAATTTTTCTTTGTAATAAGAAATGACTCAAATACTTAGTGTATTTCTTTAATTTTGAATATCGACCTATCTTGCTCTCCAATATTGTATCACTATCTTTTGACTCAAAATAATCAAGGGTTATTTATAAGTTCTCATATCACATCATGTGTTATGGATGTTGAACTGTTAGTCCCATTCAAAGAATGGATTAATATTGCTTTTAGTTATTCATTAAAGATTATGTGAATGCAATAGGGATTTATAAGTAGTGTGATAAGTGTTGTTATTTTCTTGTTTTCTCCTTGTAAGGCGGTGAGGTTATAAGAAGCCATGAGTTGGTCTGTTGTAGGAGTATATTTCATTTTCTGACTCTGTTGTGGATAAGACATTGATCAAAATAATTCATAAAGTTTTAAGATTGATGCAAAATCGCATATCAAATTAGAAATCAAAAATTTACTTTAATACAAATTTTATGTTTTATGCACAAATCCATTCTAGCAAGGAAACATTAAGCATATAGGAGGCCCTAGGGTGATTTATCCAATTACACCACCTCAAATACTAACATGAAGAAATCTGTTATCAAAGGCATCATGGTCAAGAAAACTATTATATGATTGAACATGATGTTATAGGACCACCCTCCTATGTTCTACAGAGCTTGAAGTGTTTAAGGGAGAAAAGTATTAAATATGCCTCTCGTTTGTTGGTTACTGACTTGAGGTCTCCGATAATAAGATGTGGCACCTTTAGGAAAACCCAAATAATTAGTTGGAAACACCAACACTACTATTGTTAATATATTATTAAGCATTAAGTTGAATGATGAATCATTGAGTGCATGTAAAAATTATTAGTATGACACAACTAAAATATGAAATTATTAATAATATGTTAATTTATTCAATTTGATTCACAATTTCATGGAATACAATATAAAATATTATCAACTATAGTTTGGAATATGATTCATAAAATGTAGTATAAATACCTAAAAACTACTAAATCACTTCCATTTTACAAATCATGTCATGGTCCTCATTTTGACGATGAGATTGAAAATCATCTTGACTCAGAGTTTGGTCTTCACTTTCTTCACCCTACGCACGTCCGCTTAACTGCATCTCAAGTTCAACATTCATTGTGTCACTACCACTAATGTTTGAAGTGTTGCACAACCCTCTTATTTCACATATGGACTTCTATACTGTGAGTTCCCTTTCAAAAGGAAAACTTTAGATATTGTACCTAGTTGTAAACATCCTCAAGAAATTTTCCAAATTCTTGTCTACTTTGTTTCTTATCTTTGACTTCCAAAACCCCAATGCACTAAAAACTTTCTTATCCTCCACCAACCCCAAAACCATTGTTTGACATAAATCAACAAGTTTGAAATATTCTAATAATGAATCACACAATATTTCACTCTGACTAAAGGTTTCCCAAACCCTTTTTATTGATCCTACTTCCATGAGATTCTCCATGGATTCAACCTGGTCAATGGGTGATTCCACAATACAGGGTTACACTTTTTGGCCAAACTTTACATTAAATTGAACTTTTTTAACTAAATATTCACTTTCAAACACCTATAGCTACGAAACCATGAGGAATTTGAAGATGATGTAGACTAGTGAATTGTGAAATTTTGTTTGTAGATTCTAAATATATATTTAAAAAAAAATTGGAATCAAATTTTATTTCTTTTTCTAGATCCTTCGAAAACTAGTTTTTCCTAGTAAACACCATTTTTAAAGAGTGATGTTCACTGTATAACACAACTTTATTAAAATTTTCTCAATATCCTCAACATATATGTCAATAACTTGTTTCCATGACATCAATAACAACAACTAGTTGATAACTAGTTGACATCAATGAAAACACCTTCATACTTGCAATTTATCATCCTTTATCATACATGCTTAATACAATGCTTTGATTTTGTTATCATGTTGATTTTGGGATTAGATTTTGCTAAGTATTCAGAATTATGAGTGCTCAACATACATAGCCTTAATCAAATGCATTAGATTTTTCTAAGGGATTATATTATATTTTGTTAAAATGCATATTCCATGTTCATCATTGTTTATTTTACTTTTTGACATCTATGAGCATTCAAGGGGGGTTCCTTTCTTAGCTCCTCTTGGCATATTTTAACCTAGATAATTCTTCACTCTTTGTAGTGGTTTGGCTTCTCTTATAGTATCACACAACTCTTGGGCAACCAAAAAAATAATGGTTTGCATTGCTGCAATATCCACATAGTTTCTTCCTATCTTCCCTTCTGTAACCTTAATCTCTTCCTCTATAATGTCCTCTGCTAAAATCATTGTAGTAGGATCTATTGGAATTATATTATTCTATTTAAAAATTAGAAGGTATATCTTTAGGGAGTTTCAGTACCACATTTTGAATTGAGTATATGTCGTTGATGTCTCCATTTGGGCTATTAATGCCCACAGTTTTTTTTGTAAAGAGCTCATTTTTCCAATCCTTTAGCCCTTGTCATAACCTTGTGGAAAGGTTCACTATTTTTGCATTTGTGGTTCCCCTAGGGTTTATACTCCTCTTTATTCCTTGACTAAAATAACTACTTAAGGTTTGATATGGTGAATATCTAGCAATTTTGGTGGCTAGAGATGAAAGGAAATATGCCACGAAGGCTGAAAAATATGCCTAGTGTTCTTATGCATTAGGATTGATGACATTAACTATGTTTAATTGATTATAAGGATTTTATGTCAATCATCAAATACCATGCATGCTATTTAGTCTTATGGTGTGTCCTAGTACACTTATGCATTAGAAATAACGATATTACTTATATGGCTAATATATAGGAAACTATTATGTGATGCCCAGTGTGCTTGAACATTCAGCATGGTTGAGTGACATCAAATCTAGTGTGTAATGGATCAAAATTGATATATCATATATGGTGTGCATTAAGGTTGAATGACATAGTATCCTTTGATTTTTATGCCTTTTGAGTGAAGCTTCCATCATGAATATAATGCATTGAAAAATCCTACATTATATGTCTAGTGTGCTTAACCATGCATCATGGTTAGCAATATTTATGATAGTGTGTTTTGATTGTATTAGTTTTATTTTAAGTTTTAATGGCATATAATTCATTGAGTTGTATAGGTTTTATTTGAGTTTCTAATGAGATTGTATATGTCATAGAGATTGTATGGGTTTTTTTTGAAGGTTGCATCAAACTTCTACCATGTGTTCTTAGCGCACTTATATATTCATCATGGTTTAGTGACATTTACTCTTCTACATGATGATTGTATGGATTTTGTATGAAAGTTTGAATGATATATATTTCATTTATTTGTATGGATTTGTTTGGATTTTATAATGACACATGTGTCATTGAGTTGAATGGATTTTGTTTCACTTTTTTGCTGCCCTCTTCATGCCCTTTGCTGCCCCTCCTCATGCCTCTTTTGGATTGTCATATATTGTGTATATCATAATTTCGTGACAAATTTCATATTTGTGTAAGTTATTTATTTACTCTATAGTACTATGGTGGAACTAATATTTATCTCTTTTTCATGCTATAGATAAAATTATTCGTCATTCCAAGGAAACAATCAAGGATTAAACCAAAAAAAGAAGAGCAAGAAGCTAAGTGTAGACACCTAAATTTGGACAATTAATTTATGCAAATTTATCCCCTTTCATCTAAACATCCTTTTATTTGCATTAATTAAGTAATATTACTATTATTTAATTAATACCCTTAATTATGCCAAATCCCTAAGGTATTTAATTAAATACCTTATCTCATCAATCCCCCTTTCATCAAATGAATTAAATAAATATGACATTTATTTAATTCCTCACATGTCACATCACTTTTTCTTAATCTTAATCAACCCTCTAATCTCATCATTAGGGATGTACACATGCCTAATCCTTGATTAGGATGTGTCACATCCTCCAACTCTTGCAAGTTGGCTTCTAATCCTCATTACCCTCTAATTATTGATTAGTTAAGCCTAATTAGTACCTTGGTCAACTCTCCCCATCCCCCAAGGAATTTTTAATTCTTTTTTGTTCATCCAAGACTCCTCTCTTCCCCATGTGAATTTTTAATTCACTTTTATTCCTCCTAGAATCCCCTTTTCCCATGCATCTTCTAGAATATTTGATTTGTCACATCAAGTCACATGTGGAAAAGTACTTCCCTTTTTGGAACTTTGTCTTGTCCATGGAATTCTTCCAAGCATGTGAATTTTTAATTCACATTTATTCACCCAAGATTCTTCTCATCCCCCAATGTAATTCTAAGGTACATGTCCTTCTTACACATCATGTACCTCCCTTCCACCTCACTTCCACACCATCTTATCCTTGGCCATCTCACATTCCACATGTTAATATGTGAGGGCTTGTGAGTCCTCAACTCACCATATCCCTACATCTTGATCTTGGTGGTTCAATCTCAACCATTGAATTCTCTAGAGAGTTCAACTTTTTCTATAAATACCCCCTCTTCTACTACATTTGAGAACACTTAGCCATTTTGTATGCTTATACTTCCAAATTATCTACTCAATTTGCAAGCATTATTTCAGCCATTTAGCCAAGCCACTTAGTCATTTTGCATTTCCATCTAATCATATTGTCAATCTTGCATTTAGCCATTTCCATAGCCATCAAAGGAGCATACAAGCTTACAATCACAAGGGCCAACCAATGAATTTCAGCAACAAAGAAGGTATAACTATTTACAATATCTATTTTATCTTCATTTTTTGTGTTATGAATTTCTTAGGCTAATCTTGAGGTGTCCCTTTGTGTTTCTCTCATTGCATTATAGTTGTTTTTGCATATTTAGGATAGATAAAACATTTAGGATCACATTTCTAGCATGTTCGGTGGGACCCACAAGTGGGTCCCTTTATTTTATGCTTCTTGTTGTTAAGTTTGTTGTAGGAACAAGTCACAGAGGGGTGAATATGCCCTCTTGGTTACTACAAAAGGGCGAATACGTCCTCCTAGTTACTGCAAAAGTGCAAATATGCCCTCCTGGTTACTATAGAGGGGCAAATATGCCTTCTTGGTTACTACTGAGGGGCGAATACGTGCTCCTAGTTACCACTGAGGGGTGAATACGCCCTCCTGGTTACTGTAGATGTGTGAATATGCCCTCCTGATTGTTGCAGAGGGGTAGATACACCTTAAGCCATATTTTGTTTCTAATTAGATTGCTACAGAGGGGCGGATGTGCCCTAACCCATATTCTATTTCTAACTAGTTTGCTACAGAGGGGCAGATACACCCTAATCTATATTATGTTTCTAACTAGTTTGCTGTAGAGGGGTGGATATGCCCTAATTGATATTCTATTTCTAACAATTTTTCTACAGAGGGGCGAATACACCCTAACCTATATTCTGTTTCTAACAAGTTCACTATAGAGGGGCGGATACACCCTAATCTATATTCTGTTTCTAACAAGTTTGCTATAGAGGGGCGAATACGCCCTAACCTATATTCTATTTCTAACAAGTTTGCTGCAGAGGGGCGGATACACCCTAACCTATATTCTGTTCCTAACAAGTTTAATGCAAAGGGGCGGATACACCCTGACCTATATTTTGTTCCTAACAAGTTTACTACAGAGGGGTGACTACACCCTAGATTGAAATCTATTTCTAACATTTTATTGCAGAAGGGTGACTACGCAATAGCTTGAATATTGTTTCTGAAATTTTACTGTAGAAGGGCGACTACGCCCCAGTTTGAATATTGTTTCTGACATTTTACTGCAAAAGGGCGACTATGCCCTAGTTTAAATATTATTTCTGACATTTTATTGCAGAAGGGCGACTACGCCCCAGTTTGACTATTGTTTCTAACATTAGACTGCAGAGGGGTGGACACACCCTTATCCTAACTTTGTTCTCTCACAGGTTGTCACAAAGGGGCAGATTTTCCCTCTTGTTTACTGTAGTGGGGTGGATTTTCCCTCCTATTTACTGCAGTGGGGCAGATATGCCCCAAAACAACACATTTTGAGAGGTAAAACAGTTGTTTTAACTTAGTTTTTGCTCCAGTTTTTTTATTCTAACCACCTAACATTATTTGTTGCAAGGATATTTGTGTTTTTGCTAATATTTTCCCTCCTGTTTACTGCAATGGGGTGGATTTTTCCTCCTGTTTACTGTAGTGGGGCGGATATGCCCCAAAACAACACATTTTGAGAGGTAAAATGGCCGTTTTAGATTCATTTTTGCTCTAGTTTTTTGCCGTTTTTAGATTCTAACCCATAACATTGTTTGTTGCAAGGATATTTGTGTTTTTGCTAAAATTTTCCCTCCTGTTTAGTGCAGCGGGGTGGATACACCCCAAAACAACACATTTTGAGAGGTAAAACAACCGTTTTAACTTCGTTTTTGTTGTTTTTAGATTCTAACCCCCTAATATTGTTTGTTGCAAGGATATTTTCATTTTTTCTAACATTTTGTAGCATATTCATGTGTAATTAATGAAGAACAGAGGATAAAACAACTAACGCTTGCTTGCAGGGCCATTTGCTTGTGCAAATTTTAAAAGTCTTTCTTACTGTTTTCATCTAGGCACATAGTTTAATTAGGGGAAAGTAAAATTGCTTCTTGTTGTCTCTATTTTTTTTGTGTGTCACCCAAGGAAGGAACTAGTCTGATTTCACTTTCCCCTTGCACTTCGTTTGATCCTGGGGAGTAGTTGGAAATGATTAGTGCCTTCCTTTTAGAGGGACCTGCTTGGGGATTTCATCACCCCAAGGGACGATCCCAACCACGCAAACTGATGGGTAATAAAAAGGGTGGAGAGCCAAAGCCATACCCCAATCTAGTCACATTGTGTCTGGCGGAGCATCAAAACTAGGGTGATACCTAGATAGACATAAAGAGTTGGTCTGAGCCCTTCAGTATCTCGTTGGGGTTCCCGACTCACGCTTGTGACGGGCTGGTGTTCACGGTCTGGGCCTCACGTACCAAGAGTATATTGAGGACTCCCTAGAAGCCTTGTGCATATTATATTAAGACCTTTGTTGGCCATACCCTTAACACTAGTCATAGGAGTGTGCTTGCTTAAAGTGTCTTCTTGTGAGAAACTAGTAAATTTTTGATAAGTCAGCCTCATTGTTATCATTCCAAGTCCTTTCCATAGTCATCCCCATCAAAACCAAGTCACTGTTGTCCACATAAGGGTGAATATGCCCTCTAGTTTACTATAGTGGGGGAAATTTTCCCTGTAGTTTACTATAGAGGGGAGAATACGCCCCCTAAATAGTGAATTCCACCCCGTTTAACCATTCCAAGCCTCCGTTTAACCATTCCTAACATCTGTTTAACCATTCCAAACATCTGTTTAACCATTCCAAGCCTCTGTTTAACCATTCCAAGTCTCTGTTTAACCATTCCAAACATCCGTTTAATCATTCTAAGCCTCTGTTTGACCATTCCAAACATCCATTTGACCAAGTAGTCTTTCATCCCTTTCGATCCTCCATTTACTCATTTTGAGTAATCTTTCATCCATTCCAAGCATCCATCTCCTCATTCCAAGAGTTGTTCATCCTTTCTAATCAATCATTTACTTGTTTTGAGCTTTCATTTCCACGACCTGAGAGTCGTTCATCCATTCTAAGTAATCATTTACTAGTTATGAGTGATTGTTCATCCACTCCTATCATTTGTTTTCCTAATCTGATCATCTATTTCCTTAATTCGATTATCTAACACCCCATTCCAATCACTTGTCCCTTCGTTCTAACAACTTGTTTACCCACTTAGAGAGTCCAAAATTAGTTGGGCAGACTTGCCCTGTAGTGGGGTGAATTTTCCCTACAGTGCGGCAAATTTTCCCTGCAGAAGGGAAAATTCGCCCCTCTATGAGGGTAGATCTGCCCCAGAAGGGAAAATTCACCCCTCTACAACAAAAAGTTGGCAAACAGACAAAAAAAAGATCCAGCTTCCAGATCTGACCGACGAAACCAATCCCATCATATCCTTCATTCCAATCCTAATATGAGCTTTGGTCCATCTGCATTTTTTTGAGCTCATTCGTTCATCATCCAAATCGTATCGATACATCATCCTCAAGCATCTCTAGGCTACACATCCCTTATTGATTTCTCAATCCAAATCTTCTGAACTTTGTTTGAAGCTATTATCCAAATTTACCTAGGTGTCTAAATATGATCATCATCATAAGCATCTGCTTAGGATTGTCATCCGTCCTAAGTCAATCATTGTTGGCCCAATCAATCCGTTTTCAACCTCAAGGTGGATTCGGTGCTGCATTCATCCATTCATCTTTTAATCCGATCAATTAGTATCCCAAGTCACCAAGGGTAATCTCTGAACTTGGTTTAGAATCCCTTCCATCATCCTATCTAATCCATTATTTGATCTTATCAATCATCTCATTGATTGATCTTATCCAATCCAATCCAATCCAATCACATCCCTATCCAATCACCTCTGACAGAATCAATCTACTTCCATCTTGAGGTAGATTCGGTGTTGTAATCATCCTTTGATCATCAACTCCAATAATCAAAATCAATCCCATTGCATCATCCAATCATCCTGATCTGAGCTTGACCTAATTGAGATTTGTTGGGTGAAAATTATGTAATCAACTTTCGAAAGATTACACAACTTGGACTTCAGCCACAGCTATGTGAGATGTGAATCTCTCCTCTCGGAAAGGGGAGGCGCCCTTCTTACTTGCTAAGAGAAACAATAGTAAATCACAAAAGTAATTACACAATGTACACGAAAGTCACGGAGGGGGGGGGTGTGTTACATTCATACTTCTCTCTTTTTTCAGAGAAGATGTTTACAATGTTTCACGTGTTGGAAGTTCCGAATTCTTGATAACTAAAAACTAACAACCAGCAGTAATGCCAATATCTCTATCTCGTCAAAGCGAAGCGTAGAGATACCAGAAGTAATCAACAACAAACAAAAGAAAATAAAATGGGAAAGCTCACGAAGGCACAAAGTCGTTCCGTAGCTTTATCAATGTCGGATCTGCATAAACGTACCGTTTGCTACGTTAGAAGCACAAAGTCTTCTTAGACGCAACAATTCTTCGAACAGCATGAACGATTACAAGCACAAAGTCTTGTAGATCATCCAACCAAAATGTCAACGAGCACGAACGATTACAAGCACAAAGTCTTGTAGATCTTTCGACAAAGTATCCAAGAGAATGAATAATTATAAGCACAAAGTCTCATAGATTATCCAACAAGAACATGCATGAGCATGAATGATTATAAGTGCAAAGTCTTATAGATCACTCAACCAATGATAAACAAAATAACAATGCAATCTAAATAATAAATGTAACACAAAGTTTACATCAACCACTTAGAGTCTTTCAGATTCCTCGAACTAATCACTACCAAATCGAATCAACTTACAAAAGTATCGAATCCAACACAAAGTTTGGCTTGCAATCCTTTCCTTTATTGATTGAATCTCATTCACAAAATATGAACGCAAAGTTTCACAAGTTTTCTTACAAAAGGGCAGCACTTCGTTGCAAAAGGCTAAAAGATATGTTACAATGAAAATCCCTCACAATATATAGAAAGAGGGATGAGCAAAATAAGGAAAGAGATTGAGAAAATTAAGGAAAGTTAGGTGAGCGATTTTTGGAGATCTCACCTAACTTTGACCAAAGTCAAAGTGTAATTTGTTTTCAAAATATTACATCTTTGGACTTGGTGTAATTACAATTTACAAAATGACATTCGAAAATGTCGAGAAATATTTACAAGATGCATAATGGGATGCACCGGAAATGTCTAACACTGGAGAATAGGAGGCTGCTTCACGTCTTTTTGCATTGGGCGCGGAAGCCTTCAAATTTCCTCCTAGTCTCCTGCACGAACTTCTCATCTGGACCAACGGTGTAATCCACAATGGTGTGGATTCTCGTGATCGATCTCATGGCGGATGAGTGAACCTTCTTGCACCTGTCAAGATGCGTCTTCAGGTTGTCCAATGTGAGCCTTGTATCACAAATGATGTTGATGAAGCTTCTAAGAAGTCTGAACATCAATCAAATTCATGATGGCTTCTTTGAAGATCGGGGGATATTTCTGGCCGGTAGGAAGATACGATTGTCCTCAAGAAGTTGACCAGGCAACTCTCTGATACTTTTGTCAAGAATGTTGCGATGCCCGTCGACATCTTCCTGTACTTGGTGAAGGTCTTCAATGAGAGATTGAACCACTTGGATCCTGTGTTTCAGTGATTCTTTTACCTCTACAAACTTTTCTTTGTCGGGAATTACCCCAACCTCCACCAATTTGCTGAGCTTTACCTGTTTCATTTCCGACCATGACAACAGGCATTTTTCCATGTCTCTGCGCTCCTGGGAAAGTACGCCCTTTTCTTTGTCAAGCTCTGTGGTGAGCTTGGCCAACATGGTGGTTTTCTCATCCGCAGCCAAAATTATCTGAGATCCGTGTTCAATGATCTTTTCAACAAAGTCATACAACACTCTGCCTTTGGAGGCGAATTTCTCAGCTTTCTTGACAGCTGGGTCTTCAATACTTACCACTGTCAGCGGTTGTGCATTGCTTGGAGAACCGGCAAGTCTCTTTACAACAGTGGCATAATGCTCTGCCCTCTGTTTGTACATGTTACGAGATTGCTCAACTTTGTCCAGCCTTCCTGCCAAGATATCCAAAGTGACTTGTGCATCGGCTTTTGCACTTTCGTTGGTAACCTTGCCAAGCTGGACCTTTGTTACTGTGTAGTCCTCCATATTGACATCACCTTCTTGATTCGGTGGTATGCCAATTTCAGCATACTTGTGGCCAGATTTATCAACATTCAGCCTCGAGTATACTTTTGCCTTCTTCTTCCCTTTAGCCTTTGGAAGAACTATCTCTTCAAGGTCGAGTTCCTCTAGAGAAATCATTTGCTTTTTACGCTTCGACACTTGAGATATTAGCCAAGGAGGAAGAAAAGAAGTGTAAACTTCTGGATTTACTGTCAAGTCGGTCGCCATTGCCACCTCTGAAGTTATTGTCACATCCTACCAATGGTATCGACAATTGGAAGTGTTTGTCATCATCGCTCCGTAGTTGACACATTGAGCTGATCACGCATTGACTCATTCATGAAACGATTGAATTCGTTCCCGGTGATATCATACGTTAGGCGAAGACAAGCTAGGAATGGACGATGGTGGGCTTGACAGTATATCAACCGTATGAATGCTTGTGACTGATGGAGTATCAAGCTGGGTTGATGCTGCAGGGATAGGGGATATCTCGGCTGCAGGAATGCTCGTGGTAGGAATAGGTGACGAGGGAGCAGGAGGTGAAGGAATTCTTGACTCAAAAGGGGTATGAGGAACGTTTGAAGTCACGGGCGATGATGTTCTGTGAATTTCCTCAACTACGTTCTCGGGAGAAGTAGTTATTTCTTCATCATGCTCGGGTTCCTGTTGATCACCCTCTTGCCTCTCCGATTCTGGTTCACCTTCGAAGTCACCTTCAGATCCTTCTTCAGAATCTTCATCAGACTCTTGCCTGCTTTCAGAAACCTCTTCGGCATCGGAGTCTGCTTCTGCTGAATCTTCATCTTCAGTGGATTGGTCGCTTGAAGTATCTTCTTCATCGGAATCTATCTCCTCTGAGATGGGCTTTTTACCCTTAGAGCGAGATGGGTGAGATTCCGTCATTTCTGTCTCTTGGACAGCCTGGGTATCTTTCTTACCAACAGTGAACTTAATCCTAGGGCCTCTCCGCGAAGAAGTGGGAACGGCCGCTGACTTGTTTTTGTCGCGAAGTTCTTGCTGTTGGCGTGCTTCTGCCTCGGACTCTTCTCCTTCTGAGTCTGTCCTGAAACTTTTCATTGCATAACCATGTTTGTGTAACCATTCTTCTGTATTGGCTAGGATTGGTCTCAGCCTTTCTCTCATGCTGGTGACCTCTTTCCTAGACCACTGTATTGCAGGTAACGGCCTCTTAGCAACGCCTTGTTCATCATAGACAGCGTTCATGATATCACCTGGATCCTCAAAATCCTCTGGTAGGTCAGCGATACCAAGATCTCTGATTTGTTGAACTGTCAATCTACAATAGTCCATCTTTCGAATGGCTTCTTCATCTCTGCAATCTGCCCAGATGTCTTCAAAACGGTACCTGTGTTGGTGACCCTTTTGCAACTTCTTTCCGACATCTCGGTAGTCAAAATCAAACCTATACACGAGGTTTGATGGTCATGATTTGCATCTTCAAAGATAGACATCAATTTGTCCGGTATATATATCTGATGGTGGAACTTGAATCCGCAGTTGTTGCTTCTTCGCCTTCACACCGACATAATGCCATGTTTTCCATGAGAACCCTTATCCGAAGGATAGCGTGTAGCATGTAGGGACAACCGGTGTAACAACCTACTCTCAAGTAAGTAAACGTTGGGAATTGAAGAAAAATACATCCAACTTTACTTACCACCTTATAAGCCTCATCAGACACTCTTCTTCTTTCCAAGGATGGATCAAAGTTGAAGAGTAAGGGCGCAAAGAAAGCATCAGTGACCCGTCTGAAATGATGAAAGCTTTCCTTTAGCTCCAACTGATAGAAATATCTGTACACAGGCACCATCATTCGATTTCCCTTTGTAGATAGACCTGGGAATTGCCTCATCATAGCTGCTGCGTACACCAGGTAAGAAGTCATGTAGAACTTCAATGTAGAAGGAGCATTGATCAACTCTTCGTGCATCTCATCACTGATTTGTTTACCCCAGTCAATATGCACTTTCTGCCTCCTTATGATCCTGATGTATTCATACATCCAATCGTGAAAGGTGGATGATTCCGGCAAACCTTTCACTCTGCTCAGAAGCGTGATCATATCCTTGACGTCATCTTTGAAGTCACTTCTCAGGAGTCCTTTCGGCCATCTGGAAACAGACGATCTAGGCTTTTTAAGCCATTGAGTATTTATCAACTGTTTGGCTTTATTAGGATCAGCATCGAAAATCTCCTGTGCTTTTGATATAGAAATGTCAATATATTTGTCCATGTGAGGAACCTTGAAGACGATGTCAAAGAAATCGGGGTCGAGTCTTAAAATCTCATGCCCGGAAGAGTCGATCACACTTCTGCTTTCTCGGATGTAATGAGACGCAACTTGAAGAACAAACTCAGTATTGTGCGCAGCTGTGGGGAACATTGCCACCAAGTGGAGATTACTGTGTACTATTGCCCTCATTGAATCAGGAAGAGGCTTCGTCTCTGTCAACTTTGCAAAGTCAACCAAATCTTGATGGCCAACTTCTGTATCCTTTATTTCTTCAACTTTCGAAAGTACCATAGTTGGCGGATAGACGCCTTGATATTTGTACTTCATCTTGCTTTTTGCTTTCGAAGAAGAAGGAGGTTTCGTTGCAGTCATCAAAAGAAACTGGAACACTGAGCACTCTTAACTGGACGATCTCTGAGAGTAGACTGCAATCCGTCTAGCCAGAACAAACACCAATTTGTTAGGAAACATGGGAAAGCGTGAAACGAGCACGAGGGTGGAAAAGCATAGAGATGATGGCGAGGCACGCAAAACGATGCACGAATGCGGAAAAATGGAGCTCAAGGATGCACTGGTCAAAAATGGGGTGCATTTGGAAAGGTCTGGAAAAAGCCAGAAAAAAGTGTAAGGGCGCTAAAATTCAGCGCCCTTACATTCTGAGAAATTGCTTTTGGTGTAAGGGCGCTAAATTTTAGCGCCCTTACATTTTTAGTGTTAGGCAATTTTATGACATTCTTTTGATGTCATGGCGCTAGAATTCAGCGCTTTAGCTTTTTGGTGAAAGATGATTTTGATGCAAGGGCGCTAAATTTTAGCGCCCTTACATCTTACAGTGTTAGGTAATTTCTCATTTTCTCAAAAATGTTCTAGCGCTAAAATTCAGCGCCTCTGCTTTTTCTTGAAACTTTTGAGATGTAGATGCAAGAGGGAATGGCGATAGCGCTCAGGCTTGGAGATGGAAATTTGTTTGAATCATGAGAGCTTGAGTTTGCTTTCATTCTATTACATACGCCTCCCATTTTTGAGGGAATTCTTTTTCACAATAACAGATCTCTTCAACGTTCACCAAAACGCATAGAGAGAGACAACATGGATACGTTGGATAGATACGAGTGCCCACAGAACATCGACCATATTGGCGGATAAGAGAAGAACGCGTAGGTGGCGAGAGAAGAATGCGTAGGGTAACAAAGGCTCGCCACGATGAAGACAAACGATGGACAGAAAACGCGAATGAAGAACACTTTGAAAGGCGAGAACAAAAACGCGAGTGTATAGGGTAAGAGCATGGAAATGAAAAGAAGGAATGAGCACTAAATGAACACGCACAGGGGAGAACGCGAATTCAAAACCATGAATGAAGGTTCCATTGCATAAACGTGTAGGAAAACGCGAATGAAGGAAGACGCGAATAGAAAAAACGAATGAAATAAAAACGTGAATGAAGAAATCAAAACGCGAATGTACAAAGATCATATACAAATGACAATACAAAGCCGAAATGAAAGTCTTACCAGGGCAAAACGCGAAGCTTGTTGAAGAGAGAAATGGCGAATCTCCAAAAAACGTGATTTTGCAGATGAAAGGCAAACGAACAGCAAGAGGAGATGCAAAAGAAATAAAACATAAACAACAAAAGTGGCGAATTCATTCACTTAACTTTGCAAATGAAAATTAAAAACCTAACTCAAGTCGTGCAATAAATTTAGGCACGAAAAGTGGCACGATTGACGAAAAACGCGAAATTGTGAAGAAACGTGCCAGAGGAATGAAAAAAGTTTAAGTGTTGAGAAAAAATGTAATGGCGCTAAAATTTAGCGCTCTTGCATTTTTTAGAATTTTCACTTCATGCAGGGGCGCTAAATTTTAGCGCCCTTACATTTCCAGACTTAGCCAAATTTTGGATTTTCCCTGCAGGGGCGCACTTTTTCAGTGCTACTGCATCTTCCGTAATTTGCAAAGTATTAACAGTGAAATGTCGCGAAAGATCTCGTTTCGAAGGTCTTTGCGAGGAGAACAAGGTGGAATGCTTGAATTGACTATTCGAGACTTGGGAACGCACTTCGAGGTGACTCAAAAATCACCCCGTTGTGCGTACTTGAACTTCACGAATCCTAGGAAACGGACAAGTTTCGTAGGGGGGTTATCCGTGGAACGAGCGCTGCTAGATTCCGCGATAACAAGATTTGAGCTTTAGTCCGTTCCATCCAAAATCTTTGATCCATTATATTTATCCTTTCATCATCATGAATCCTTATCCTCCATGAATATGATTCAATGGAAACCCTAATTACTTCAATGACAATAACATAAGTCTTGTCAATCAAGAGGTATACGACATAGATCCCCTTGATGTTGTCATCACTAGTATGATTTCTCCACCTACTTTCCAAAATCCAATTACTCCTTTGAGCTATCCCGCTATGTCTTCATCCATTCCTAACCATGCTCCTTATGCTACCTTTGACAAGGGATATCCAGTATCTTCCCCGTCCCCATATTCGTCATGTCCTTCATCTACATCATCCTCTTATTCGATACCCACATCTTCTTATCCTAATCTGCCATCCCAATACTCTTATTACAATCCCCCATCGATGTCCCTCCATTGTAATCCTCTTTCCCAATCTTTCCATACTAGTCCTACATTCACACCCTTTTACCTTAAACATGCATCCACATCTTCTCATTCTAATCCACTACCCCAATACCTTTATTATAATCCGTCATCCACATCCTCTTTTCCTACTACACCACCCATATCCTCTTGGTCTAATCCACCATCCATGTCCCCCTATCCTAATTCACCCCTCCAATATCCCTACCTTAACCCTCCATCCAATCCTAATGCTCCATCTACTCCTAGTCCTCCATCTAATCCTAGTCCTCCATCTACTCCCAGTCCTACATCCAATCCCATTCCTCCATCTACTCCTAGTCCTACATCCAATCCCATTCCTCCATCTAACCCTAGTCCACTAATCCATAATCCCTCATCCATTTCTACCACCCTAGCCAAGCCAACCATATGCAAGTCTCTCATTTTGAAAGTTCTCCAAGGACTCCTGACAAAAAATCCATCCCCAGCTCCACATCTTGAAGTCGTGGAACCATTCCATCCCAATCCATCATCCATGATCACTAATGATGAGACCCTTCTCCATACCACACCTATCATTGTTGTTACCACCCCTAGCACTGCTCAAACTATTGAAACCATCAAACCCACTGAATCCATTGAACCCCCATCTCCTACTCCAAGAGCCACTAAATCAATTGAAGACACCCAAGTCCAATCCACTCCCTCTACTCCTAGATCCACCCAATCCATTGAAGATACCCAAATCCAATCCACTCCTCCCACTCCTAGTAGCACCAAAACCCATTCCCATGAACCTCATGAATCCTCCATACTTCTGTCTCCCCCACTTGAAGAGTCTCTCCAACACTCTGTTATCATGCCACCCACACAAGATGAGTCATGCCAAGAGTTTGATCTAAAGCATACCACGATATGCCCTCCTCTACATCAAGATCTTGCCATCCCATCTAGTCCACCTCAGGATCATAGTCTTCTGTCCACTCCATCCCATGATCCTCTTGTTACTCATGATCCAATCACCCCATCGCATGAGCCCTTATCACCCACTACCATAACTCCATATCCTATCATGTCACTCCCTTGTCTCGATCAGGAAGTTGCTACCCCCTCATCTCCATCTAATGATCCTCCATCATCGCCTAATGATACCATCCCCACACCGCTTTTATATCCCCTTGGTACTCTCACATTCTTCCATGGTGGTCTCCTTGCTGAAGAAAAACAAATCATATATACCACCCATCATCCTTCTCCTAACAATGGACTCATGTCATTTTTCCAGAATAATGAAAATCTTGTCATGGATTGAATGCTCAAGAACATGAACTATGAAGGAAAAGGTTTAGGCCTTCATGAGCAAGGTATTTTAGAGCCCATCCAGGTCAAAGAACAACTCTGTATGTGAGGTCTTGGACCTAGTTCCCAAGACTCACAATCTAATGATGTTGGTACAACCTTTATACGTCCTCAACGAGCCCCTTCTTCCAAAAGAAATATAAGCTCTTCCCATCGCTCCACTAGATCATATGCTGCCATCCCTCCTCCTCCATCGTATCACCTCAAAACAACCATCCATATTCCTCCTTCATTTTCTCCATCCATTTTAGTTCCTTACATCCCTCCATCCACCATCTCCCATCCTTCATCTACTCCATCCATCTTGGGTCCTTATGTCTCTCTACGTCTCTTTTGGGCCCTTATATCTCAAAATCACCTCCTCCATCTCGTCCTATTCATCCTTTCATCCATCCACCACCTATCCATGTCGCCCATCATAAAATACCCACTCTCATGTCCCCTAATCAGGATCAACAAAGGCACGTACCCGCATATCCTCCCTCTACACATAATTCCCATAATCCTACCTCCATCACTCCACATCATCCATCTCCTCACACCCATCTCAACTCTATTAAAATCACTTTGGATGTTAAAGTAAAAATGCATAAATCTAAATATCCACATGAATCAAAAGCTCCTCATGTCCCCTCTAAAAGACATGTTGACAAAAAGAAAAATCAAATCCAAAATACAAATCCAATCCAAGATCAAATCCAAAAGCAGAATCATATCCATCAGCCACAAAGGCCCACCAAAGAAAAGATCAAAACCATGTGGATCCCAAAGAAAAAAGATGCAATACATTCAAATGAAAAATTTGTAACAACATCCAAAGTTTCTAATCCAAAAGCTAATCATACACTCCCGTCATCTCCTCAATCTATTTTGAGTCCTTATGTCCCAAAATTCACTATCCCATCGCCTCCATTATCCCCACATTCTCCATCCATTAATCCTCCTATCATTTCACATCCACCACCCTATATGCCGATGTTGGTCCTGAACTCATCGCCCCATCACACACCTATACCATCATTCCATCCATACACTTTCCAGCATCCCATCCATTATCCCCCATATCTCCCCCACCCAATCCCTTTAATCCATTCTCTTGCATAATCCATTTATCGTAATAGGGTTGTACCAACCTCCAATAGTCGCCTCACACATGGGATCTTAATACCTCATATGGAACTTGATGCTTGAGTCCTTCATCCATATCCTTCTCGTGTATCCACTTATCCATATCCCTATCCTTATCTATCTTCCTATACTATCACAAAAGTCAAAAAAATCCAAAAAAAGTCAAAAAATTCAAAAAGAAAAGAAAATGAAAGAAAAAGTAAAGAGAAATAATTCATATAATGGTGAAAAATTGGCAAACAAGTTCCTTGGATAAGTACCATGAGGAAAACCTGGCAAACAGGCGTCATGCGTAAATCTCCATCTATCCTTTTCCACACTTGGGGGTAGCTTCCTGATATGCATTCCCTCCATCCGCTATGCTTCCTACTATGCTTCTTTCTATACATCCTCCTCATTCATCCCCTCCATCCCACCTATCTTCTGTATCCTGCGATCTTGATCAAAACATGGGCACCTTTCTATGCACACTTTAGACACCTCTCAGTATACATGCCCTTCATCCATGCTCTATTGTATTCCTTAGTAACCCATCCTATCCTCCTTTGGTTATCTCCTTTCTCTTCCCATCCACTCGCCTTCCATCCCTTATGCCTCATTATACACGACATATTTAGAGTGGGGCATCTATCTTCCTTTGTAACATAGTCCTTGGAGACACCCTTCATGTATCCATCATGGCAATCCTTTTCATCTCCCCATGCTTATCATCTTATTCATCCATCATAGAATCCATTCCATCCCCCATCCTTATCCCCTTATCCCTTTATCTTTATCCTCATCCCATCTCATAATCCCTTGTCATTGGAATCTGGCTATAGGCCTCTCCCCATGCAATCCAATGCCATCTATCTTATCACCATCACTTCCGCTTCTTTTACACAAATTTTCAATCTCCTATCCTTTCTCATCATTCATCTATCTGTTCTATCATCCTCCCAATTCATTTTGATGCTTTGAATAACTATCCCATTCCTGAGTTTTGTGTCATCATCATCAATCCTATCTTATCCACAAGGTCTATCCTGTCTCATTATATCAGCTTCATCTTTTTTATCCACTTATCCTGATCATCTCATCATCCTTTATCCATCGTTTGTCTTTGGTCTCTTGTCGAACTACGTTGCCCCTGCGCTTTCATGTAGGCAAGGTTGATCACTTGATCTGCCTCCAAGGCTCCTTTATCATCTATCATCGATCTTTCTACTTTTTCTCATCCGATCTTTTTCATCCATCATTGAGGTCTCCATTGACCTCTTCCCGATTTTATCCATGGCCAGTTGTCAGTCTTTTATCAAACTATGAGGGCTCTGCGCTTTCACATAGGCAAGGCTAATCTTTGATCAGCCCCCGAGCCCCTAGGTCTTTAGGGTGTGTCAGTCTCGTGTCTTGTCTTCCTTGTGTTGTGTCGTCAATCTATGCCCTTATCTAGCTGGTTCTTAACAAACAAGATCCACTCGTATCATGAGATCCAATCAGTTTTGAATATCTGGCATCATATCGATCTTTTAGTTTAGTATCCATGACCGGTCTCAATAGGATGCATCCTTCCTAACATACCTCATCAATCCCATCCACCTCGTTGATCCTATGGCCAAGGACATTTGAAATTGATTGTGATCTTTTGACACTTTTGGCTTTTGTTTATCATTTGATCCCCCTATCATCACTTGTCATGGTCGCCTTGATCAATCATATCATGGTGTGCTTTGATTGGTACACATAGGGGCATATCTTGATCTTTTATTTGTTTGTGTCTTCTTGGTTGTCCCACGTAGTACCCACCAAGATCCTTGTGGTCTTGGGTTAGGCTAGGGAATCCTCATGTGCTTGTGGTTATTCCAATACCTGGCTTGACCAAAGTCATGGTGACTTTGGGGTGTTGGGATAGCCTTCTTGTCTGTTGCGTTTGTTTCATGCATTAGACACTAATCCACCTTGGTTCAACATACCCTGGCACTTGGTGTCTTATGCTATAGCAAAAATTAGTGCTCCGAAGATGGATAATTGCATTAGGATTGCATTTCATCTTCCCCACCCATGCATTCATCCTTCATCAATCTCCCTCCCCTATCCATTTGATCTTTTATCATCATCTCTTTAATCATCATCATCATCCTCGAGATGTATCCTTCCCTATCCTTTAGTGGTGTTTTGGGATGTATCCTTCCCTCATAAATACCACTCCTTGGGATGTATCCTGCCCTATCCTCATGTTGTTTTAGGATCTCTCATTCCCTCATCGACAATATCCATCCATCATCAACCCCTTTTGGCTTATAGCTTGACTGGGGCAACATCACCTTAAATCCATTTGTGTTTCATCCATCTCCTACCACCTATCATTCCACTACTTTGCATCATCTTCTTCATCTCCCCTTGCATCATCTCATCCATTTCGAGAGCACACCTGTGTTCTCTTGAACCCGCATGTCCTCTCGAGGGGGCATCCTCAATCCCTAATCTTCATCTTCACCCCCATCTTTTGAATGACTGGGGCATCTTTTCCAATCTAACCGTCTTCTTTCGGGTTCTATGTTCTAATATTCTTTGAAATGATGCTACTTCATAACACCATCTCAAAGAGGGAAAAAATGTAGACACCTAAATTTGGACAATTAATTTATCCAAATTTATCCCCTTTGTCTAAACATCCTTTTATTTGCATTAATTAAGTAATATTACTATTATTTAATTAATACCCTTAATTCTGCCAAATTCCTAAGGTATTTAATTAAATACCTTATCTCTTCAATCCCCTTTCATCAAATGAATTAAATAAATATGACATTTATTTAATTCCTCACATGTCACATCACTTTTTCTTAATCTTAATCAACCCTCTAATCTCATCATTAGGGATGTGCACATGCCTAATCCTTGATTAGGATGTGTCACATCCTCCAACTCTTGCAAGTTGGCTTACAATCTTCATTACCCTCTAATTATCTTCTAATTATTGATTAGTTAAGCCTAATTAGTACCTTGGTCAACTCTCCCCATCCCCCAAGGAATTTTTAATTCCTTTTTATTCATCCAAGACTCCTCTCTTCCCCATGTGAATTTTTAATTCACTTTTATTCCTCCTAGAATCCCCTTTTCCTATGCATCTTCTAGAATATTTGACTTGTCACATCAAGTCACATTTGGAAAAATGCTTCCCTTTTTGGAACTTTGTCTTGTCCATGGGATTCTTCCAAGCATGTGAATTTTTAATTCACATTTATTCACCCAAGATTATTCTCATTCTCCAATGTACTTCCAAGGTACATGTCCTTCTTACACATCATGCAGCTCCCTTCCACCTCACTTCCACATCATCTTATCCTTGGCCATCTCAATTTCCACATGTCAAGATGTGAGGGCTTGTGAGTCCTCAACTCACCATAGCCCTACATCTTGATCTTGGTGGTTCAATCTCAACCATTGAATTCTCTAGAGAATTCAAATTTCTCTATAAATACCCCCTCTTCTACTACATTTGAGAACACTTAGCCATTTTGCACCTTTATGCTTCCAAATTGTCTACTTAATTTGCAAGAATTATTTCAGCCATTTAGCCAAGCCACTTAGTCATTTTGCATTTTCATCTAATCATATTGTCAAACTTGCATTTAGCCATTTCCATAGCCATCAAAGGAGCATACAAGCTTACAATCACAAGGGACAACCAAGGAATTTCAACAAAAAAGAAGGTATAGCCATTTACAATATCTATTTTATCTGCTTTCTTTGTGTTATGAATTTCTTAGGCTAATCTTGAGGTGTCCCTTTGTGTTTCTCTCATTGCATTATAGTTGTTTTTGCATATTTAGGATAGATAAAACATTTAGGATCACACTAAGAATGCAAAGAAAGCAACAAATATGAGGGAACTTCATGAGAGGAGGAAATTGGAAACAATAGTCGAAGACATGCCAATTGAAGAGGAACCTCAACCATCAACGAGAGATATGGTATTGGTGGAACAAAGGGAATGAATGTAAAACCTTTGTGATATGAAAGATTTGAATACCATAGTTGGAGACACGTCCTCTGCCACAAGTAAAGATGGAGGGACACTATCTACCACATCTTGAGTTGAAAGTACATCATCACTCACATGTGAAGAAGGAGGTATGCCACATTTCCCATCTCAACTTTAAGGTACGTCATCTATTCCATCTTAAATCGAAGGTGTGCTATCTATCCCATCTCATTTAAATATTGATGGAATTCCTAATGTTGAGAAAAATTTACCTTTGAGAATACCACCTAGAATTTTGTGTAGAAAGCCCAAGTATTTGATTGATATTGATGAAAATATTTTGTAGCCAATGACAGATAAGATTCTAAAATGCACTTGTAGAAGATATGCTCATAAGATTTGGAGAGTGTTCTTTGAGAAATTAAATGAGACAGAAAGATGCCAACTATTTGTTGAAATGATGAGAAGTATAAAGTATAGGTCCATCATGAAGATTATTGGGTTGAGAACATCAGAGGCTTCAAGTAAAAAATCTAATGAGTGCATATGAGAGTGTGGGTAACACCTCACACACAAAATATAGTAATGTCAGATGAGGTGTCATTATATCAACAATGATAAGTAATCAAACAAAGAAATCTTGTCTCATTACAAAGAAAAGTCAAGCATTGAGAATAAATAGATTTTTTTTATCAAGAGCCATTGGAAGGCACCAAAGAATTAAGGAAACTGATGACAATGAATTATGGGAATTATCAGGGAGACTACCATGAAAAGATAAACCAATTGTTGAATCATTGAGATCACTAATTGAAGACTTTTGGAAGAATTATACAAGGGTATCTCTGAATTAAAGAGATGTGGTAAGAAGGAGAATCAATAGTTGAAACTGTGAGCCACATCCAAAGCATTTTTTGGATATAACTCAAACATAATTTTTTGGTAAATTTCTAGAGATGTATCCTCAAGTTAAAATAAATTTTCAAAGATATTTTGAAATGTTAAAACCTTTCTATGTCAAAATAAATCACACATGCACTACTTGTTGTTGTAGAGTACATATTGAATTTTATAACTATTTTGATGTTTATCAGTCGATATGTTTAGTTTTGCATACTAACAATGTTTTATAGGATTGTGGCATACATGCCCCACCTACATCTTCAAGAGACTTCATATCAACAATTTTATGTGAAAAAGAGGAAGGTAAAATATTCTAAAAGAAATTATGCTTGGATGGCACATGCCAGCATTGTGGTGGCTTGCAACATGTGCTAATATGTGAACATATGAAAAGAGCACATGTGGTTGGAAATGAACTAGTAGAGTTCGACAAGTATAAAACAATTTCCTACAATACAAAAGATGGTGAAGAAGCAAAAATGTGTGATTTGGTTATTCAAAAGATTCTAGTGTATTAGTTTATGTCTACATTTCATGACAGTATAGTGTATGAGTATGCAAGGCATACCCATAGAGGTCGATGGTTGGACTTGAAATTCAAGTTATACAAGGACACATTTTCACTTGATGGCATTGTTTCAATCATCAAATTTGCATCATGTGGCCCAAAACAAATTTCGGGCCTCAATAAGCCTTTTAAAAGGCATGTGCATATAGGTCATGGAATCAACCTGCAACCATCCGATTAAAAAGCTAATTAATGGTAACAATTTCACTTTTCATTTAGTCTTATTTTTTAAGTGAGATTTAAAAAAAATACTTAATCCGTGTGTGCTCCAATGCATTTTCGATAGTGAATTTATGCTTGGTGGTGAGGGGCTCTTCCCCTCAACCCCAATTGTATTGCGACAAGAGCGTGTTGGGGCCACTATCCTCAGACCCCGCGAGGGGGTGTTGCCCCATTGAACCCCACACAAGGGGCTCTACCCCCTTGACCCTTGCAAGGGGCATTTCCCCTTGACCCCACCAGTGGCTGCCGCCCTTGGGCCCTTGCTTCAATATTACAAAAAATAAAAAAATATGGGGGAATTGCGCCGACCAAGTATGCAAATTTTTAAAGGAGAGATTCACCATTGTAATTAATCTTTTTAGTGATTATTCACTAGGATTTTCCACTATGATTTTTATTTTTACCAATTATTCATTAAGATTTGCAAGGAAAATTAATATATTTTTCAAAAAAAAAGAAAGATTTGCCAGGAAAATTATAACACTTAGCCAAGATTCGCCAAAATTTTATAAGGGTTTTTAGGGGGGATTCCTTAAAGTTATCATTGTCTACAACATCATGGTTTTGATAACATGTAAGGAATTTTCATAAACAACAAATCTACCTATGACTTAATATTTATGACTTAATCATGAATCTAGATGAATATAATATTCATATGATAGATCATTATTACAAAGAGTAACATACAAACATATAGACCTCTTGGATCCATGAATCAAGTAGATGACATGGCCAAGAGGTAAGACTTTAAATCTAATTACTCTCAACCAACATGTAAGATAACTTAGTACAATTGAGATATAGATGGCCACATTATTATCTACTTAGGAGAGAATACTTAAATATCTAGAATATCCTAAGTAAACTTAATAAATAGATGCAATATTACACTTAGGATGAACACTATCCTAAATGATGTAAAATATTTACACCAATAATCATAAAAAGTGAGTCCCATAATATTATGATAGAAAAAAAAATTAACATAGATATATGATTGTAAAATATAAAATGAAACCACAAATAATAAATATTAACCTTATTGTTTAAATTAGAGATATATTAAAACCACATTATTAAAGTTTTTTTTTCATATGAAGTAAAAAGCAAAGGTTTTAATATTAAACTAGGTAGGAATTTGAAAAGTTAAACATTGCTCTAAAAGTGAGAAGTATGAAAACAAAAGTTAAAGAAAAGCAATTAAACACATGGGAAAAACAAAGTGAAGGCATGGGAAGAAAACAGTGAGGCAATGATGAAAATTTAGAGCTTTGAAAAGAAGATAAATAATAAGAAGTTGTAACAAAAAGTAAATATGATATGTTAAGCATATAACTAAACTTTATTCTATTAGATGTGTAAAGTATACATTATCGTTCTATTTTAATGGAATTTTTGAATTGATCTTGTGAAAACAATTCTTTCTTTTCTTCATCACCACTTCTCTTCTAATCTATTAAATATATCAAGATCTTAACAACAATAGAAGTGTGAGTTTTGTTTAGACTTGATCTTGTTTAGGTCTTGTCTAGCATTTCTTCTCTACTTCATCATTTGTAATTTTAGAATTTAAGTTTTAATGCATATATCTAGACTTGTTAGTCTTTTATAGTGTGTAAATGTATAGAGTTTTTCATTTGAATGAATGCAATGGACTTAAGACAAATGTTATTACCTTTCATTTGCATATAACTATGCCTATTTCTAGATTCTATTGGCTAGTATATGTCATATTTTTGGTGTCTAAGCAGGTGTTGAGGTCTTCCTTTTAATGGATCATCATTTTATGTTTTCTATTTTGAATTTTTCTTACCTTTTTCACCCCAATCAAAAGGTGGTTTAGCTAAAATGAAGAATGTGTTAGATTTTAAATCTTTGAAGTCATCTTGTATGTTGGCTTTTTGTTGTCCATGAGACTTTATATTGTTGGCTTCATCTAAAACACTAATAGATGTCGTTGCAACATCAAAGTATAATAGACATGCAAAATATCTTAAACATCATAAATAATCGTGTATAAATTAGTAGTGACTAAACAAGAATGTTCTTTTTATTATATTTTTTAGTAGCTTGGGTCTTATTTATGGAAAAAAAAATACAACTTTAAACTAAGTTAGGTATCCACTAATGTTTTTTTCTTGTGTTTTGTACATATTAGTTGATTTCCCTAACAAATGGAATAACAAGAAATAATCAATATCAACATGTAAAATTTAGTAATGATAAAAAAATATTGTTAAGTAAATATTTTAAAAATAATTTGTAAAATATTTGACATCAATGTTTTGAATTAGACTCCATAACTCATCATAAAATAAAAAATAAAAAATAAGCATTATACATGATATATTTGTTGAAAACGTGTGAAGCAAATTAGAGCTGCCGACAGAAGATCAACATACCACCAAATCTTCATTTAATATCAAAACTTTGAAATAATTTTTTTTTTTTAAAAAATGGGGTAAAAACTTTATTGAAAATTAGAAGAGAAGATTACAAAAAATTCGGGCCACAAAGACCCGCCAACAGCAACATAGCAACACACATCAGCCTTCCTCATTATGACCATCCCCATCTTTAACCAGAATCCCTTCTAAATCCTGGCGGAGCTCCTGGGGAACTTGCTCCCACCCATCAACCTTCCAACCGAGAAGATTCTCAGAAGCCCACTTGGCCAAACAATCAGCAGCCCTATTCCACTCCCGAGGAATATGAACAAAGGATATAAACTCCATCAAAGACCCAATCTGTAAAATCTGTTGCACCACTCCAGCCAGCTGCCAGCTAACATCAGACACCGTCCGATTATTTATCAAACCAATCAGAACCTGAGAATCAGATTCACAAATAACCCTGCGCCAACCCAAAACATAAGCCCTCTCAAGAGCATAGAGAATCGCCAAACCTTCCATAAGGTTGATAGACTGCTCCCCTTCGTGAGCAGAGAAGAAGAAAATGACAGAGCCCGAAGAATCCCGACCAATTCCACCAATTCCAGCAGGACCAGGGTTGCCTCTTGAAGAACCATCAGTATTGATCTTCAAGATGCCATCCGGAGGGGGCATCCACCTGCCCACCCTTTGGACTTTTTGTTTCCCCCTCCTTCCCCTCTTGACGCAAGCCGAAGCTGAAGACAACCCCTGGATTCCAAGTCTCTCCACCTTCTCAGCGTCCCCTTTGTCTAAAGGGAAAACCACCTCACACTTAGCTTCCACCGTCTCCTGAATCATAGCCCTAACTCTTTGCCAAACTTGTTGGAATATCATCCTTTCACCCCGAAAAATTCTACGATTTCGTTCAAGCCAGATCTGCCACAGTATGAAAGTAGGACCTACATACCACACCTCCTGCAGGAAAGAGGTTCCAGAAGGAGGTCTACCCACACTGTTCCAAAACTCCACCAGTGAAGAAGCATGAACACACGGGATTCTCCAGGCCTCCCACCAAATATGCCAAAGATGCAAAACAAAGGGGCACCGAAAAAACAAGTGGGAAGAATCCTCCTCCGCTGCCCCGCACAAAACACAAATAGAAGGGCCTTGAAACCCCCTCTTCTGAATATTGTCCCACGTCAAGCACCTGTTCCAGGCCAGGGTCCAAAGAAAGGAATTACACTTTGGCCAGGAGAACTTATTCCACACTCTCTTCCACCAGTGAACCTCCCCCCCCTCAAGCCTGTGGGATAACAATCTCTGATATCCAGAAGCAACAGTAAAGACCCCCTTAGGATTAGGAGACCATGAAAGAACATCCTTCTCCTGCAGGGAACTACATTTCCTGTTGGAGAGGATTTTGTGCAGCTCAGCACAGTCCTCCTCCATACCAACATCAGGCCACTCGTCAGGGCTCTTCCATCCCACCATTCTCAACTGGTCGCGGGCAGAGAAGGACTTAAAATCACTCACCCTTGACCAACCAACTTCGAGGAACCGCTGGCACAAAGTTACCAAGTTCGGAAACTGGGAGAGAATGGGGGGAAAACCATCCCAAGAATCAGACCAGAAGAGAGCTTCCGTCCCCCTTTTGCAAATCCAAAAAAGGCCATCCTTTATGAGATCAGCCCCTTTCTTGAGAGTACCCCAAATCACCGAACCTTTCCCCCTCAAGGAGTACCGGGGAATATCACACTGAGGGATCCCTGGAAAATACTTATGAGATAAAATTCTAGCCCAAAGGTGATCCTGCTCCACACACCAGCGCCAATACAACTTAGCAGCTTGAGCCACGCTGGATAGCAAAGACTGCCTTAAACCAAGCCCTCCGAACTGCTTCGGGCTACAAACAATATCCCACTTGACAAGACTCCATTTGGAAGACTGTAGGCTACCAGCCCATAAAAACTGCCTAGCAAGAGAATCCAACTCCTTAATGAAACTCACCGGGGCAACCTGGATCATGCACCTGTAGGTGGGGAGAGCCTGCACCACAGACTTGAGCAACTGAACACGCCCAGCAAAGGACAGCCATCTGTGAGTCCAATGATTAACCTTCGCACGAAATTTATCCAATATATTTTTCCAAGAATCTCTATGAGGTCTTCCAACAGAGATCGGAATACCCAGGTAGGTCACGGGGAGAGACCCAATCTGAAATCTCAAAATGTGAGCAATCCTCCTCTGAATGGCCTCAGGAGTGTTAAAGAAAAAGATGGAGGACTTTTCCTCATTGATCAATTGGCCCGAGGCATTAAGATAAACATCCAAGACTTTACGCATATTAGTAGCTTCCCTGATAGATGCCAGGCCCATCAAAGCAGTGTCATCCACAAACTGCAAATGAGACTGCGAAGGTAAGCCACCATTCCATCTCCATCCCGAAATAAGCCCCAGCTCAACATGCCTTCTCATCAGGCGTCCCAGACCCTCGGCAAGAAGGATAAACAAATAGGGAGAGAGGGGGTCTCCCTGGCGCAAACCCCGAGACGCACCAAAAAGCTCTGAGTGCTCACCATTGATTAACACAGAGAAGGAGGTTGTAGTAACACAGCTCATTACCCATCTAATCCAATCCTCTCCAAAACCAAAAGCGCCAAGAATCTTCTGAAGGAAGGACCACTGAACTCTGTCATAAGCCTTAGCCATATCCAGTTTGATAAACATTGCCTTACCCTTGGATGTGGCCATAGAATGGATAGTTTCAGTAGCAATCACCACCCCATCCAAAATTTGCCGACCCTCCACAAAACCGCCCTGTTCCTCAGAAATCAACACTGAAAGCCACTTTTTCAACCTGTCAGCCATCAATTTAGAGATAATTTTATAAATCACATTGCACAGAGAGATAGGCCGAAATTGCGTTAACCTATCAGCACCCTCACACTTGGGAATGAGAGCTAGGAAGGTGGAATTGAGAGCCCGTAGCATTTGCTTATTTGATTGAGACTCCTGCACAACTGCTAACAAGTCCAATTTGATAATATCCCAGAACTCTTGGAAGAACTCAATCGGAAAGCCATCCGGGCCAGGGGCTTTCCCCTTCTTCATCTGAAACACTATACCCTCCAGCTCATCAAGCGAGATGTCACTCATAAGATGCTCATTCATCTCTCTAGAAACAAGAGAAGGGATACACGATAGGACTTGAATTTCCTCATCGACACTCCTTCGCTCCTCCTCCTTGAATAAAGAAGCAAAGTATTGAACTGCTTCATTAGAGATCTCCTGAGAGGAGGAAAGCTGCTCACCCCTGTCATTCACTAAAACAGAAATAGAGTTGCCATGTCTCCTGGCTTTCACCGAATTGAAGAAGAAGGCAGTATTCTTATCTCCTTCCAGTAACCAATCAACCCGGGCCTTTTGTTTCCAAAAAATTTCTTCCCTTAGCTCACACTCCTCCAACAGCTTCAGAGCCTTGGCTTCTTCCAAAAGCAGCACTTCAGTCATCCCATCCTCCCTAATCCTCCTCGTAATACCAGCCAACTCTGCCTGAGCAGCAGCCTTAGCATGGAAAATGTTTCCAAAGCAATGTCGATTCCATCGTTTGAGTTGATACTTGACAAATTGAAGTAACTTAGCAAAAGTATACATTTTAGTACCATAGGAGGGTCTACCATACCTCCACCATTCAGCCACGTAGTCATGAAGAGAGGGATCCCTAAGCCACATAAGCTGGAATTTAAAAGGAGGAGACCGAGGCACACGAGCCGAAGAGATCGCGAGCTTGATAGGCCAGTGATCTGAACCACTCCAGTCCAAAATTTCAGACATAGAGGACCACAAACCACCAACCCAGTAACAGGAAACCAAAAAATGATCAAGACGCTCAACAATGCATTCCTCCCCAATCCTCCGATTAGTCCAAGTGAACTGGCCATTACTAGGCTTGATATCAACCAGATTTAGAGCTGAAATGTTATCCTAAAGGAGAAGAGCAGAAGGCTCCAGCCTCGCAATGCCACCCCGTTTCTCATCCAACTTAGAGATAGCATTAAAATCCCCCGCCATTATCCACGGATGGTAAGGAGCCATACTTCTAACAAACCTGATATGGGTCCACAATAATTGCTTACCATGAAGCTCAGGAGGCGCATAAATATTGGAGAGAAATATAGCCTCCCCAGACTCAAAGCAGGAAGCAATCATGGAGAGAGAAGACTTGGAGGACATCCACCAAAGAGGAGAAATCTTCAGAGGATTCCATAAACAAGCCACTCCCCCAGAAGCTCCCTGTGCGCCAATACATTGGCACTCACCATTCCCCCACAGCTTAGGCATCAAACCAAACATACTTTCAACCGACAGCTTAGTCTCCTGGAGAAAGAGCACATCAGGCGATTGACTTCTAACCAAATCACGAACAACTTTTTGTCGAGGGCCACTGTTCAAGCCCCTTACATTCCAAGATAAGACAATCATTTCAAGGGGCTCGAAAAGAGAGAATCCAAGGTCTTAACCGACCCTGACTCCACCAAGTTCTCCCCTATCATTCTGATCTTTTCCACATCCTTCTTCCTGCCAAGCTTAGAGACCTTTTCTGTCCCACCTTTTTTTAGATCCTTCTAAAGAATTCCCAGATGAGAAGACACCTTATTACTCTTACCTAACTCTGAGCCCGAACCCCGAGAATGGTGGGCCGGAGCGTCTTTGCTTTTTTCTGGAGCAACAACACAGCTTGGTTCCTCCGGAGTCCTCAACTGATGGTTTGATTCCAAAATCCCAGTCTCTTCAACTTGTGGAGCACAAAGAACCTCTGAACAGAGCCCTTCAAGCCCTAGATCTTTCCCATCCTGCACTACATTTGGTAAACCCGTATGCCCCTCCTGCTGAGAGACTTGCACTATCTGAACAGGAGACCCTTGCTGTTCAACTTCCATAGTCCCTTGATCCAAGTCCACCAAACCCGGATTCACTTCCTGCTGACTAAAATCATCCAATATCTCGAATCTATTAAAAGTGTCCTCATCTTGCCTTTCTTTGAGAGTCCTCTTCTGCCCCTTATTTCTATTCCGATTCCTGACCGGAATAAAACCACCCTCCCCGGCACCACCTTCTAGAATAGGACCCTTACCCTTATCCAACCCAGAAGGATTCTTAGGAGGTTGAGAAGCATTAGTCTCCAAAGGCTTGGCCCTTGGACATCTACGCAGTAAGTGGCCATACTCATGACACAACCGACACCTAAAGGGTAGGGTCTCATAATCAAGTTGTTGAATCCATGAGTGAGATCCTGCACTCACTTCAAGAGAATCTGGCAAAGGTTTACTTAAATCAATTTCCACACAGAATCGAGCAAATGTCATTACCTTTTTGAACTGCGTCTGCTGCGACGAACCAACGGGTTTACCAAGCATTGAGGCGAGAAGATGCAGAACATCTTCACGCCAGCACTCGACCGGTAGCCTTGGCAATCTAACCCAGACTGGAACTCGACTAGGAATCTCCTCGGCCGGATTGAAACCCGCATGCCATGGCTTGATAAACAAGCCCACCTGATTGTAAAAATAAGGGCCTCCTTCAAAAACCTTGATCCTATCTGCCATGCAGTCAAATGTGACCATGAAATAATTGTTGGCTAGGAGCCGAATCTCCATCTCACCAACTGGCATCCAAGTCCTCCTGGCCCAGGTCTCCAAATATTGCAATGAAATTTTCAAACCCAAAAATTTGCAGTACAGCGAATGTCGAGAGTAGTATTCAATATCTTCAGCGAGCATCTCCAACGGGATCACCACATTTGGCCTCTCTTTACATCTTTCAAGGCAACCGTTAATCTTGGGCACACGAAACCCTCCTGACGAAACTGCCTCATTCTTCTCCAAATTCTGAGAAAATAAAATATTATCATGAAGACGGGACCCCGAAAGCAAGGGATTCGAGCCCAGAGCAGACCTGAAATCCAGCTTAGGTCCCTCCCCCGAAGGCTCCCCAAGCTCCATTGAGGAAAGGATGAGGCACCACCCAAACCCACACCCCTCAGCCGAAAGCCCACCACTAGCCCCAGGCAAAAACCCCACGCCTAACCAGCTTCAACACCCAGACAAAACACCACACTCCACAGCAATTCCACCAAGCGAAGCCACCACCCCTCCCAGGCTCACCCAGACTAGAGGGAGGTAGCCCCCACAAGCCCCAGCCACGGCCAAAGCACACAAGCCAAGGAAAAATGAAGAGGTGGCCGTGGGCAAAAAGAGCCCGACCACCGCACGCCCCCCAAACTCACCCACAACAAAGCTCGAAGATTAAGCCTGGGACCAGAACAGGCCCCTCACGCGAGAAAAGAACAAGAGAGGGAGAGGCGGATGCCTAGCTCTGCGAGCTGGCCGCCGGCCATCGTTGATCCACCCGCCATCCACGCCACCAAATAAATTAAGCAAGTCAACAATATGCATTTAAATTGGAAGCTTCCCAACTGCCATTCTCTTATGCCGACAGTCTCATCTTCTCATATCCTTCATTCATTTTTATGCATGTTTTCATAGCAATTTTTTTTTGGAGAGTTCTAAGACCTCTATTTATAGAGACATTTGTAATCATTTTGGTAAGTAGAAAAGAGAGAAATAAATGTCTTTTCATTTGCGCAGCAACATTTCTTTTTGGGCTCTTTTCTTCTATATTTGTATGTGTGGAATTGGTATCTCTGTGTAATCTGTTATTTTGCAGATTTCTTTTATTGCTACATAATTTATTATCACACACATCATTTGTTCAAGTTCTAACAACTGGTATCAGAGCTGGGCTATTAGAAGTTTTTGGTGTGTGTAGGGCTTCGTTGAGCAGGCATGGAGGCAACAACAGTGAGTGATATGGAGAAGTTGAATAGGGCTAATTTTTCCCTATGGAAATCCCAAATGGAAGATATACTGATTATGAAGGATTAGTATTTTCCAATAGAGGGAATAGCAAAGAAACCCACAACGATGACAAATGAAGATTGTAATAAGCTGGATAGAAAGGCGATTGCAACCATCCGTCAATATCTAGCTAAAAATGTGTATTTTAATGTTGTTGGGGAGAAGATGACAACACATCTATGGAAAAAGCTACATGATCTGTATGAGAAAAACATAGATTCAAATAAGGTTTTCTTGATGAAGAAATTATATAATCTTAAGATGAAGTAGGGTGCTTCAGTTGCAAAACATTTAAATGAATTTAATATCATTACTAGTCAGCTTTCCTTGGTTAAAATTGTTTTGGATGATGAAATTAGAGCTATTTTACTAATGTGTTCTATGTCAGACAACTGGAAAAATTTGATTGTTGCTATGAGCACTTCAGCGCCTATAGGAATCCTGAAGTTTGATGATGTCAACAACAACATAATGAATGAGGAGCTATGACGAAAGTCAATTGCGAAAAACCATGGAGGAGAAGCTCTAGCCCTAGCTGATCATGGTAGGAGGATTGATTGATGCCATCAAGGATGCTCAAGATCGAGAGGCTGATCCAAATCAAAAGGGGCTAGGATCACTTGTTATGATTGTGGAAAGTCAGGGCACGTGAAGAGAAAGTGTCGAGTCTAGAAGTGAAGCCAAAAAGATCAAAATCAGAAGCCAACTAGCACAAATGAAGGTGAGACCACTGCTATAGCTATAGATGGAGATGTTTTACTCACTGTTTTAGTAGAAGATGTATGCTTGAATACATCTAGCAGTAGCTTTGATTGGATCCTTGATTCTGGGGCATCTCACATGTAACTCCATGCAAAGAGAATTTTGTTGCATATAATCCCGGTGATTATGGTAGGGTGCATTTGGGAAATAATCATTTTTGCAGCATTGTTGGAGTGGGAGATGTCAAGATCAAGATGAAGGAAGGACAAGATATCCTATTGAAAGAAGTTAGGCATGTACCAGAAATGTGCATGAGCCTTATTTTTGTGGGACAATTGGATGATGAAGGCTACTTTGTAAGCTTTGAAAAAGGTGGCTGGAAAATCAACAAAGGAGCATTGGTCATGGCTAAAGGACCCAAGACTAAGACTTTGTATACATTGACGACAATGATAGAAATATCAGCTACAATTGCTATTGCAAAAGACAGAAACTCAACAGATCTATGGCATACACACTTGGGTCATATGAGTGAGAAGGGCCTAAAAATCCTCATGGGAAAAGATTTACTACTAGGTTTGAAATCTTATAATCTTGGTCTTTGTGAGCATTGTATTTATGGTAGGCAATAAAGAGTTTCATTGTTTAGAGGTGGTCATGAACGGAAGAAAAAATTGTTAGAATTGATACACTTAGATGTATTTAGGCATGTTAATATTAAATCATTAGGAGGAGAATTATACTTTGTAACATTCATGGATGATGCATCTAGAAAGGTTTGGGCCTATCCCATTAAAAGCAAAGATGATGTATTTGAGATATTTCAAAAGTTCCATGTTGCTGTTGAAAGAGAACTAACAAATTGCTCAAGTGCTTGAGGATAGATAATGGTGGAGAATACTACTCAAATGCATTTAAGGAATATTGTAACAGGTTTGGAATTAAGCATGAGAAGACTGTCCCTGGTACTCCTCAATAGAATGGTGTTGCAGAAAGGATGAATCACACTATCATGGAGAAGGTGAGGAGTATGTTGTCAAATTTTGGTTTAGAAAAGCATTTTTGGGTAGAAGCGGTGAGGACAACTTGTTATCTCATAAATCAAGCTCCTACTACAGCCTTGGATGTCAACATTCATGAAGAAGTTTGGACTGGTAAGAAGGTGAACTATTCTCACTTGAAAATCTTTGGATGTGAAGCATTTGTGCATATTCCCAAAGAGAACAAAACTAAGCTAGATGACAAATCTATGAAATGCATTTTCTTGGGATATGCGGATGGTGAATTTGGCTATCGTTTATGAGATCCAGTAAAACATAAGATCATTAGAAGAAGGGATGTTATATTTAATGAGTTAGAGATGTTTAGGAGGACTGCAGGTAATTTGGAGATAAATAAAGTTGTTGACAGGTTTAAAGAACAACAAGAAAATATCCCACCAATGTAAGAAAATGAGCAACAAGATCAAGAGTATGATGAAAAACAAGAGGAGAATGTGGAACAATAACAAGAAGAGACCTTGCAGGAGACTTTACAAGAGATTCAACTTGAAAACAAAACACCACAGTTGGTTTGTAGATCCTCTAGGCCTCATAAGCCTTCACAAAGGTATACACCCTTAGACTATATTTTGTTACCTGATGAAGGTGAACTTGATGGTTTTCAGGAAGCTTGTAAAGATGAGCATAACAAAGAATGGAAGAAAGTGATGGAGGAAGAAATGAACTCCTTGCTAGGAAATAGAACTTGGGAGTTGGTAAAGCTTCCAAAAGGAAGGAGATCGCTACAAAACAAATGGGTGTACAAGATCAAGCATGTGGGTGACGAGAAGAAGGAAAGATACAAAGCAAGGTTGGTAGTGAAGGGATTTGCTCAGAAAGAAGGTATTGACTTCACTGAAATATTTTCACCTGTTGTTAAAATGTCATCCATTAGAGTCATTCTTGGTCTTATTGCTACTTTAGACTTGGAGTGTGAACAATTAGATGTAAAGACAACCTTCCTTCATGGAGTTTTGGAAGAGGAGATTTACATGCAGCAGCTAGAGGGATTTAAGATAAAAGGTAAAGAGAACTTGGTTTGCAAGTTGAAGAAGAGTCTCCATGGGTTGAAACAGACACCTTGCCAGTGGTATAAGAAATTTGATTCATTTATGTTGGAGCATGGTTTTAATAGACTAGAGGTTGATCATTGTGTCTACATCAAAAGATATGATCAGGGAAATTTCATTATATTACTCTTATATGTGGATGATATGTTAGTTGTTGGACATGATATGAATATGATTAACATGTTAAAGAAGAGTTTGGGTAGTCAGTTTGTAATGAAGGATTTGGGTCCAACACAACAAATATTAGGCATGAAAATCATCCATGATAGAAAGGAGAAAAAATTGTGGTTGTCACAAGAAAAATATATTGAAAAGGTGCTAGATAGATTTAATATGAAGGATGCCAAGCCAGTTGGTACACCTCTTGCTTCTCATTTCAAATTGAGTGCCAATTTATGCCCTTGTGATGACAAGGAGAAGAAGGAAATGAAAAATATTCCTTATGCTTCAACAGTTGGTAGTTTGATGTATGCCATGGTATCCACTCGTCCGAATATTTCACATTCAGTGGGAGTAGTGAGTAGGTTCCTTGCAAATCTGGGCAAACAACATTGGCAAGCAGTAAAGTGGATTTTTAGGTATCTCAAGGGTACTAGTTATTACTGTTTAAGTTTTGGCAATACTGATATGGTGCTTGAAGGATTTACAAATGCATATATGGTTGGAGATCTGGACACTAGAAAATCCACCACTGGTTATTTGTATACATTTTCAGGTGTTGCAGTATCTTGGGTATCCAGACTACAACAAATAATAGCTCTCTCCACAATAGATGCAGAGTATATAGCTGCGACAAAAGCTTGCAAAGAGATGTTGTGGATGAAATGATTCTTAGGAGAGCTAGGAATAAAATAGGAAAAATATGTGGTATATTGTAACAGTCAGAGCACCATTCACTTGGCGAAAAATCTAGCCTTTCACTCACGAACCAAACATATTGACTTGAGGTGTCATTGGATTTGACAGGTGTTGGTGGAAGGACAATTATCTTTGGAAAAGATCCATACAGATAAGAACCTTGCTGATATGCTCACTAAAATTCTGCCAAGAGAAAAGCATGAGCTATGTAGAGACATGGTAGGCTTAGGGGTGACTTGATGATTACAACTTATTCAGATCCCTTCATTTGCTTCAAGTGGGAGAATGTTGAAAACGTGTGAAGCAAATTAGAGCTGCCGACAGAAGATCAACATACCACCAAATCTTCATTTAATATCGAAACTTCTGCCACCAAATAAATTAATCAAGTCAACAATATGCATTTAAATTGGAAGCTTCCCAACTGCCATTCTCTTATGCCGACAATCTCATCTTCTCATCTCCTTCATTCATTTTTATGCATGTTTTTATTGCAAAGTTTTTCTGGAGAGTTCTAAGACCTCTATTTATAGAGGCATTTGTAATCATTTTGGTAAGTAGAAAAGAGAGAAATAAAGGTCTTTTCATTTGTGCAACAACATTTCTTTTTGGGCTCTTTTCTTGTATATTCGTATGTGTGGAATTGGTATCTTTGTATACTCTCTGTAATCTGTTATTTTGCAGATTTCTTTTATTGCTGTATAATTTATTATCACACACATCATCTGTTCAAATTCTAACAATATCAACATATAATATTACGATACTTAAAAAATAACATAATAAAAGAAAAAATAAAATAATTAAATAAATCCATTTAATTATCAAAGGATCTCAAGATCGAGTTAATGCCAACCTCTCATCTATAACATGGGAGAATGCAGCATGATATTGTAATATGCAAGTAATCTGAAATTTTGGTCGGTGGAAAATAACATCGGCTATTTGATTTAGAATTGAATTAAACTTATTAGCAAACAATTCATGTAGCCGTCTTAGCTCAGCTGGTAGAGCGCGTGGCTTTTAACCACGTGGTCGTGGGTTCGATTCCCACAGACGGCGCGTTATGATATTTTCTCGGTCGACGTCACAAAGAGTTTCATTTGTTTTAAACCCGTTATTAATGGATAATATGGTTAATAGTTAATGCCTCTGTTTTTCAAAGATAATATGCTTCATGTCTTCAGGCTTTTTTATTTGTTTAAAATCCATGCATTAAAGCTAACATGATGTGGTTTATGTTTTTTTTAAGTAAAAGTTAACATATTATTTGTAATGAAAATCATTAATATAATTGTAAGGATAATGCAAAGTTAATATGCTTTAATTATTAAAGGTTCATAAAAATAATTAAAAAATATAAATTGATTTAGACTTTAGAATGTTATTTGATTGGATAGATATTTTTAACGAAGTAAATGTTTTGTAGATGTGTAGGGTACAAATGATAAAGTTTAAGAATTATAATACAGTGTATATGGCAAGGGAAATAGGATTGACATGATAAATAATATATTTTAAAGAGAGTTGTAATGTAAATTTTTACTATTAAAAGTTTTGTACAAGATCCAAAAAGTCAAATGTTGATTGCCTAAGCTATCTATCTATATATCGCCAACTTCTTGATTTTCTACCTTGTTTAAAGTATGATAGTTTACAATAATGTACATAAGGAAATTGAAGGAATGGTTGGGAAGTTGCAAGATTGTATACTACTATGATGGATGTTGTCCCCAAGGATGAGATTCCTCTATGTTTTTGTTACCAAAAATGGTAAGATTATTATTTGTGTGGGTTAGAGCATGTTTGTAATGCCCAAATTTTAACAAGGGAAAATAGGTGAAAATAAGGACATTTTTTTTGTATTAAAAATTGCAACTCTGAATGTGATGTAATCTACACCAGCTCACTAGTGTTGTCATTATGCATGACAACGCCACAAAAAAAACACCTCTACACATGGAAACTATATGTATAGAAACACACAAGTAGAGAGGCACATCACTATCTTGATTTACAAAAGGTGGCATGCATACTAATATGGCACATACACAAGTACAATACTTATAATGCAAATGAAACATCTCAACACTAGGATCTACTTAGGATAGTGACATGAGTCAACTAAACCCAATGTAGCAAATATAAGAGATAAGGTCTCACCTAAATTGGATGTATAAGCACTTGTTCCTACCACCTCACTTAGTTAGAGACGAAAGAATCTAACTAAATAAAGTTTATTTGGTATAATTCAATCATTTCTACTCCATGAATGAAGTAGATTTACCAAACAATTATATTATTCAATTATTTCCACTCAATCAATGAAGTAGATTTACCAAACAATTATATTAGTCAATCATTTCCACTCAATGAATGAAGTAGATTTAATAAACAATTATATTCTATTTATCCTTATAAGATTCATATACCGATTACTTATTTTCCAATTATGAAAGGAAAGAGCACAAATTAAACAAATGGTATGCATATCTTTCCTTTTCATACACATAAATGATAATCAAAGCAATAATTAAATAAACAATGATTTAATTATTGCCACTTACATGCTATGAAGCATAAACCATTCAAATCTATGCCAACCTTGATAACATATTGAAAAAAAACTTAAATTTAAGTTTTGAACACCCTTAAGCATATATAAAACATCAAATAAATTGAAGGATCCGGTTTCAATTTTCTATATTTTCCAAAAGGTAAATTTTAACTCTTTATTGATCATTTGTTGCTAGAGGAGGGTGTTCACCGGTTTCCATAGTAAGGTTCATCCCAATGAAATGACACAACCGTTATGGTGAACCACCCTAGTAAACCAACGAATAGTTTATTGGTGATATCAATGAACCAATTTTTTTGTAAAATAATGACTATAAGAATAACACAAAATTGATGAAATTTATCAATGATGATTTGGAAAGTTTTTTTCCTAGGATATGACTAATGTAAGGAATTTATTCTACATATTTTCATAATGAAAATTACATGAATATGCTCTACAAATAATTTGGAAAGTAACATAATATATATGCTTTTTGGAAAACTAATATTGAGGGCCACATACATGCAAAATGACATCTCTAGATGCCTTCATTTAAATCATAAAAACATGAAGTGAATTTTATTTTTTGTCAACATTTTGATAGGTACATGGAAAATACATTGTTAGGGGCTCAATTTAAACCTAGGGTATTTTGTCTAAATATTTTTTATTGACCCCTCTTAGACATAACCTCGAGGCTTAAATCTTGATTTTTTTTAAAATATTATGATTTCAAGAAAAAATCAAGATGGCCTAGAAATGGGACTCACCATTGTGCTTTCATCTATTTGATTCAAATAATATTGGTTATACTAGTAAAACATAAGGTCACATCTAATTAACCCATGAAGGAGTAAGATTATATACACACATATATATTTGTGTCATCATCTCCATAATTAATTGCCATTGTCTTATACCCATTAAAACATAGAAAAATGTAAGTGGGGTAATCAGTGTGGAAAAATGTGTGAGATCTATAGACTTACATTTTCCTAATTTCATTAGGAAAAGAGATCCCCAAAGGTAGGATTTACTTTCAAACCTTAAGTGAGTCAACCCTATTGGAAGATCTATTATTTTCCTTATGATAGAAAATGGTAAAATATAACTAAAATGGTGCTTTTGGGAGATAAACTAAAAATGCTTAATGAACTCAATTATGCAATGTAAAAATTGAAATGTAGATTTAAAGCATAATACAAACAAAAACCACAATCTTCCAACATATGTGGGAAGGTTAAATTGATGTGTACCTATCACCAAAAATGGGTGTTGAGTGTCCTGTAAGGACTCATTCGCCCTAGGGTGAATGGGTCTTTGTACAGGGTTTTTCCTCAACTTTGAGGGTTCTCTAGAGATGGATTTGAGATGTTGTTTTCCCTAGGTTTGACTTTTAGAAAGACGAAAAATAAAACTTGTAGGTGAGTTTCCATGTCTTGACAACTTTGATGAAAACTTTGCAAAATTGCACTTTTGATCAACTTTCAATCCTTCTTCACTTGCAAATCTACACATACAACTTGAGAGGAGAAAAATGATTATTTTTGGTGGATAAGGGTTTTCCTTGTTCAAGACCTAGTTTGGTAATTAAACCTTGATAATGAAATAATGACAAAATGAAGGAATTGATGAATGAACAAATCTTGTTACACCTCACCAAACCCTTTAATGGCTTCCCTTAAAGGACTGAAGTCTAACACATCTCTCTAAGGATTGGATCTTGCATGAAATGGCTTGATTTCTTGATAGATCTTGATGCTTGAATGCTTGCTTGAAACTTGAAACCTACATCACAATGTTAACTCCAAAAACATGCATGAACACACATAAATTTGACATCATGATAGGATTTTGAATTCTATTGTAGATGATTGATAAATTTTCTCTCCAATGCTCTTGACAATAATCTTTTCTCTTATGAAAGTTTCCTTAATGCTAGATAATTCTCCTTAGACTTGAATTGATAACATAACTATGTATTTATAGGTGTTTCCTTAATTACCTGAAAATTAAACACCACAAGCCGACCTTTGCAACTTGAATTTAGATCATTAAAATTCTGCCAAAACATATTAAAAATTGGGTCTTGAGAATTAAGGGGGACCCATTCACCCTTGGACGAATGGGTCCTAGGACCTAAATCTAGGACACTCAATTTCCAAGTAGTTCAATGTAGGCATTAATTAAATGTGGGTTTCCCTTTCAAAAAATGAAATTAATTAGGCTTGTGAATGCATAATTGGGCCAATCAAAGGATCATGTAACTCCAATTAATTAAGGGGACCCAAACATAGTGTGAATATAAAGGAGTATATTTTTCAACACTATATTTAGCCCCCACTTTAGTGAGAGTATGAACTTACACCTAGACTCACACTAAAGTAGAAAAATATATGTCAAGAGGGGTCCAAGTGCACAAATATCGATGGGATAGGATGACAAGGATCAAGGAGGTTGCACAAGCCCCTAGGATCAAGATCCATGGAAAACTAACATAAGCACAACGAGACACACAAATATGCATGATATGAAGCAACACGACAAGATACACAATCATACAATGTAAAAATTGATGCGAAAAGAAAAAGATGGACTAGCAAGTTGCATTATGCCACATCCATCAAACATGCTCACATGGCACCACAAGCAAGCAAGTTGTGTTATGCTCGGTGGCCATGAAAAAAATGCTCACAAGGGCTAGTGTAGTCTGATATACAATAGGTGAGCCCCCAAGACAAATATGATAAACACACACTAGGTCTAGAAGCTATGAACCTACAAAATAAGTGGCAATGGGCAAGTCATGCCAGGTCTACAAGCTCCCATACATCAACCATACCAAAAGTTATACTCCTTGATAACTTTGATAAGGTGGCACAATATGATCAAGATGCTATTCCAATGCTACACTAAGTTCAACCTCTATGCACAAAGTGGAGCAAGAAATGTCAAACAAAACTCACCTCATGACCCTACAAAATAAAACTTACTTCAGGGGGTGCAGATAAATAATGCCAAAATGAAATAAAGCCAATATAATGATCACACTCCATAGAAGATGTATGTTATCATCACTAAGAAGGGAACATGCAAACAATGATTGAGAGACAATATGTTCCCTACTTAAAATTCCAACATACTTGCTATGTTGGTGTTTTAAGTAGAAAGAGAGGAAGAGTGGATCCTTGGAAAGAATGCACACCTCGAAAAGCTAGTTATCCTTTCCCCCAAAGTATAGAGAGAAAGAAAACCACCAAGGACTATCATGTTGAGCTTCCAAGATAAATATGGTTGCACCTAGGATTGTACCACAATGAATGACAATGAGCAAGACACATAAAGCTACTAATGCCACATAGTGAAGAGGAACATGATAGGATGAAGATCATTATCAATTAGAGGAAATAGGTGCATCAACACAAGGAAGAGCACAAAAATCCTTAAGATGTTGAATTTTATTACTCAAGGCCTTATATTCATTGGTTGAATGACCATGCACTCGATGATATGCACAAAATGAGATCTTGTTGTAGAATTTCTTTCATGTTCTTGAAGGGAGAGATATCAAGCGAGCTTGGAGAATCCTTGAGAAGGTCAATAGTAGAAGATGTTTTGTTCTTTTTGTGATAAAGATATTTGTTGCTTACTACAAGGTGTCATACATAGACAAGAATCTCTAGGTTTAGATTGTGAGATTTTGTATCCTCCTTTAAAGGGGGGTGTAAAATCTAACTAACTCCAATCATTACTAAGACACGTGTTTGAAGATGAAGCAATATTTATCGTAGGAGTGTTTTGTGTGATGAAATTGATATTAAGAGAATGTTTCTTTGACACTATCGTTTCTTTCTAAGGACAATAACCAAGACCTCTAGTTGTTTCTTGTGTCTAAGGATCTATAGGGACACACATACCTTGTTCTCTAGCACCACATTCTTTTCCATTACATCCAATTTGTTTCAAAATTTCATAACCTATTCCATAAAGTTTTTCCATTTCTTTTGAATTTGGTGGTTTCTCATGATCATACTCTTCATATGTGGATGCATAATTGTTGTTTTCCTCTTCTTTGTTAAATTTGTGGAATCACATGCTTTTGATGACTCAGCTTGTGTGGATATTATGGAAGCTTCTTTATGTTTTCCTAATTTGTGTTTAATATTGTATTCTCTAATGAATGTGGGTTTAAAATCTAAGGAACCCCAATCATCATCTAATAGTTTCATGATTGATGAAAAAAACTTCTCTTCTTCTTCTTGTATCAATTCTACTTTTGTAGTTGGTGTCAATATTGTAAGAGGATTTTTCATTCCTGCTTCAGTTTACAAGTAATTTTCATATGAATCTAGGCCAGTTTTGATTGTGTAGGCCTTGTTTTTGTAAGTGTACTTTACTAAATGTTGTAACATTGAAGATAGTTTAGTGTAACATTGAAGACACCACATTCATTGCATGAATCCATGGTCTACCTAGGAGAAGATTATATGAAAGATATTTGGGCATGACATGGATAGGATTTTGAAATGTAACTTTACCCACTCTAACATGCAATGTTATCACACCAAGTGGTTGTTTTATGAAATTATCAAAACCATGAATGGAAAAATTATCTAGTTGAATTTTGTTCTTATCCACTCCCATTGTACCCAAAATATTTACACTGCAAACATTGAGTACCAAACCATTATCAATGAGAGTACATCTTATGCCACACTTGTTAATTTTAGCCACTATCATCAAAGCATCATTTTGACTTTGCACTTCTAATGGAGGTAACTCATCTTGGTAAAGGTAATGTCTAAGTTGACCGATTTCATACCTTGAATTAGGGTTGCTATATCATTTGGTTGTACACTAGGATAGATAACAACTTGTTGCAAAGTGTTTTAGAGCATGTCATGGTAAATAGGGGATGCTTGAATCAAATCCCACAAGGATATCTTAGAACTTGAGTGTTGCAGAGTTGTTCTACAAGGTCATATTCCTTTCCACTATTTGAAGGAAAATGAGGAGCAAGTAAAATGGGTTGAGGGAGTGGTAATGAAGTAGATATGGTTTGTGGTTTCCTATTATTCCTTGTGTTATATGTGTGAGCAACAATATTATAACTTGGATGTTGCAGAACATTGTTACTAGTAAGTTGCCTTGCCAAATTTAAGACAACTCTTGGAGGTAATGATTTGTGTTGAGGTGGTATTATGATAAGAAGTGGCTTAGGAGATGACTTGGGAGGCCCAATAATTAAATGAATCTCAGGAGGTCCAAGAATTAGAGGAGAATTAGGAGGCCCAATAATAAAGGGAGATCTAATGTTCAAAACCTCAACAAATTTATCCATATTCTGATGATCTTCTAGCGAGGGGGATCAAAGGTTGAATTAGCCTCTTCATCTATACCATATTTCAAAAGAAATGCATCTATGATATCATCTTCATTTGGCACAATATCTTCCCAAATGGGAGAAGAATTAGAAGAGGGACAAACAAAATTCTCACAATTCTCAATGATTGTATCTCCTTTCACCAAGATACCTTCATCAAAAGTAGAAGAGGTATTGGAAGAAGAAAAACTATGGTTTTCATGATTATCCATGGTTGCACTCCCTTGCACTAAAGTATTCTCACAAGTGGGAGAGATGTTGGCAGATGAATGAAGACTAGGCAATGTGATGTTAAGAAATGTGTCAATGATCTCATCCTCTTGTGCCATAATGTCCCCTAAAGTGGGAGAAGTAGAGGGGGAGGGACAAGCAATATTCTCATGACATTAAACAATTGGATCTTCTAACACCAAGATACCTTTGTCACAAGAAGGAGAGGTATCAGGAAAAGAAAAAAATATGTTTATCATGATTATCTATGTTTGCCTCCTCTTGTATCAAAACATTCTCACAAATAGGAGATATATTAGGGGATGAGTGAAGGATAGGTAATGTGGTGAAGGAATGTGTCAACAATTTCATTCTATTGCACTAAGATATTATAATAACTAGGAAAGATATTGTAATGCCCTGCCACACAACCCTAGAGGAAGTTGCAATTAACTACTCAAACGCACAATTTTTTTTTTGTTTAAGTGCAATTAACATGCAAGTTCACTACGGGATGTGATATAAAAGTGTGTATTATTGGGGCACGCGCCGAGTTTGGGAGTCGGCTGTGTTAACCACAGCCGAACCCATAGTGGTGGACGCGGTTGTGTTAACCACAACCGAACCCACCACTATGGCAGCGACTGTGTTTAACACAACCGTTCCCTCCACCGTGGGTGGTTGTGTGGGCGTTGGGTGAGGCTCCCTCCACAATTCCTCCCATGGGGGACGCGGTGGGGTGAGCCCCCAACAACCCCCCAAAAAAATTGGGTTTAAATTTTTTTATAAAATTTTTCCAGAACACAAAAAAACCTGCGGATTTATTTAAAATTTGGTTTTTTTCCCATTTCAAAACAGGGTTTTGTTTCCCAAAAAAAAACACAATACATATTACCTATATATATATATGATTTTCTCAAGTAGATATATATATATTTTCAAATTTAACAAAATACAGTTTGGTTGAGCAAATAATTTCTAAAAAATGAGTTATTTATAGTCATAATGCAATTTTTTTTGAAGAAATTACTTTCTAAACCGAGGTTTGAAAGTTTTGAAACAAGATTTGAACATGGGTTTTCTTGCAAATCAAACAGAGTTTAAATATTTTCAATAGCATAATAAAAATTGTAAAACCCTTTCAAAATGAAAACTAAATTAATAGAAGAAAACCTGGTTCTCCAAAAGCTTGAAAGGTTGACAATGGTGCTATGAATTCTTCTTCTAATTCCAGCTCCACCCAGAATCCAATTTGCTTCTCCAAATCCAAAACCAAAAACAAAAATTTCTTTCCTCCCCTAATTTTCAATTTTTTTCATTCTCCCACAAAAACTCCATCAAAATCCCAATAATAGAAAAAGAATGAAAAATCTATCCAACTACCCTCACAAATTTTCAAAAACAGAATAGGAAATATCTTAAATTTTCTTTTACATTCTAATTTTCAAAAAAAAGAAAATTGAAACATATTTTCATTTTTTTTTTAAAATTCAAACAAAATATCTATTAATTCCAAAATGACTTACTTAATTCAATTCAACACAATTAATTTGATTAATCAATAAAATAAATCTAATCCCAGATTAGATTATTTTATTAATTAAATTAAGTTAATTAATAAATTAAATAACATTTCTAACATTATAACCAGATAAATTTAATAAACCACTTAAATACATAAGGCCATTTATTTACCTTTTCCAACTTGCAATTAAATAAAAACAGGGTGAGAGGAGCAATATTAAAGCAGCATAACCCGACTAAAACCTGACGACACATTATGACTAGGGTGACGACTTGGCACGGAAAACCTAGGTACTATCTCCCAATTGAATACCGTTGGCAATGGACACGCTCAAACCTGTAAAACTATGTGGAGTAGATGTCTTGTACCTATCAACCTGCGAACAAAGAGTATATCGATTGCATATATATCATAATAAAACACACCGTGAAGAGAAAATCACAGAATCACAGAGCACTCACAAGCGAGTGGTGCAATCCTGTTCCCTTCACCAATACAATATTACTAACTGACAAATATAACACCAATAATATAATTGAAAGCATAAAGCATCATTAATTCAAATATCTACTAAGCTAATCCAAAGCATGCCATAATGATAACATTAGAATAAAATACCATCACATCAAAATATAACATTCACATCGCTTTACAGTTTGCGATCAAATAGTAACCAAGTACCATAGTCAAAGTAATAATAGAAACAAAGCATAACAAAGAAGAACACTGTCCGATTAAAAGAGCCAAAAAGTGGAGGGGTGCTACATCCTCCCCCCTAGGGTTAGGCTTACTCCTAGAAGCCTGCGAACAAATAGGGATAGAGCTCCCTCATTCTAGCTACATCTTCCCAAGTGGATAACGTATCATCCCTAGGATCCCACTGGACCCTAACTTGATCAATATCTCGCCCTCAAAGAGCAAGCGTTCTGCACTCCATTACGACCATGGGCTCTAAAGCCAGCTGCCCATCCTCTACCTGCAATGCATTCCAATCAAGTACATGTGAAATGTTTGGATGGTACGACCGAAGAACTGAAACATGAAAAACACTGTGAATATGCGAGAGACTGGGCGGTAAAGCAAGACGGTAAGCAACTGGACCAATCTTCTTGAGTATCTTGAAGGTTTCGACAAAGCGAGGTGCCAACTTAGAGCCCTTCCCATAATGGATTGGACTCTTTCATGGACGCACCCGCAAGAAGACTCTATCACCCACAAAAAAATGATGATGCACTCTATGCGCATCTGCATACTTCTTCTACCTATCCTGCGCTGCCACCAAGCGCTCTCTAATCCTATCCATCTATTGCTCCATATCCTGCAACATCTTAGGACCCAAAGTTACTCTGTCCTCCAGTCGATCCCAACTCAAGGGAGTGTGACATGGTTGCCCATACAATGCCTGGAATGGAGGCATGCCGATAGAACTCTAGAAACTGTTATTATAAGCGAACTCTACCAAATAGAGATAATCTTCCCATCATGTTTTCTGGTCCATCACATACATACGTAACATGTCCTCGAGGATCTGATTGACCCTCTCGGTCTATCCATCTGTCTCTGGGTGGTAAGCTGAACTGAAGTTCAACTGTGTCCCCATCGCATGGTGTAATGAAGTCCAAAGAGTTGAGGTGAACACTGGATCCCTGTCAAAAATAATTTGACACAAGATACCATGTAACCTTACTATGTCCTCCATGAACACTCTAGCTACAAACGATGCAATATAGGAAGAGCGAATAGGTGAGAAGTGTGCTACCTTCATCAACCTATCAACTGTCGCCATAATCACATCATGCCATCTCGAAGAGTTGGGTAAACCAACAATGAAATCCAATGAGATTATATCCCACTTCCACTTTGGTACTAAATGCGGTTGCAAAAGCCCTGCTGGATGTTGGTGTTCAGCCTTCACCTGCTGACACTCAAGACATCGCGACACATAATCCGCAATATCGCGCTTTATCCCTGGCCAGAAATACAATTGACACAAATCTACATACATCTTCTTCACCCCTGGATGGGCTGAATAAGGTGCACGATGTGCTTCGGTCATGACCAAGGGGCAAAGATCACTTGATGAAGGAACATATATGCGTCCCATGTGCCTCAATATCTCATCTGAATCTAGAGAATATCCTGAATACCTACCCTCAAGGGGTCTACCTACCTCAATCTCTGTCCTAACCTCCTGATACCAACTATCCGCTGGAAGGGCATAAAGAATCTAACTCCGTAAATCTACAACAAGAGTCAACTTAGATATCTCATGTCTCTGCCTACTGAGTGCATCCGCTACAACATAACCTTTCCTTGGATATACTTCACTTCGAAGTCATATTCATAGAGAAACTCCATCCAACGCCTCTGCCTAGCATTAAGGTTGGGCTGTGTGAAAATATACTGAAGGCTTTTGTGATCACTGTGAAACTCACACCTATGGCCAAGAAGGAAATGCCTCCATCTTGTCAATGCATGAACAACTGCCGCCAACTCAAGATCATGTGTGGGGTAGTTCAGCTCATGATCCTTGAGGTTCCATGAATCGTATGCAATGACATGACCCTCCTGCATCAACACTACACCTAATCCCTCCAAGGACACATCTGTACAAACTACAAAGTCCCCAGTCGAATCAGGTATCGCAAGTATTGGTGCACTGGTCAATTTCTCCTTAAGATTCTAAAACGCTTCCTCACACTTCTCTAACCACACAAACCTCTTCCCTTTCCTCTGAAGGGAGGTGATAGGATACCCTATTCTCAAAAATCCCTACACAAAACACCTATAATAACCCACTAGCCCCATAAAGCTATGTATCTCTCCCACATTCGTGGGCATAGGCCAATCTGAGATCGCTTGGATCTTTGCAGGATTCACTAAAATACCTTCCCCTAAGATCACATGACCAAGGTACTGGACCTTAGTCTTGAATAATTCACACTTCGATAGGTTAGCATAAAGCTGATTATCCCGTAAGCACTGTAATACCTGCCACAAATGTTCCTCATGCTCTTCCACTATCCTAGGGTATATCAAAATGTCATCAAGGAACACAAGGAAAAATCATTCTAGGTACGTATGAAATACGCTGTTCATTAGACTCATCAACACAAAGGGTGCATTCCTCAACCTGAAGGGTACTACTGTGAACTCATTGTGACCATACTGTGTTCACAATGATGTCTTATGGATGTCCGATTCGAAGATACAAAGCTGATGATATCCCGACTTAAGATCAATCTTTGAAAAAATCGTGGCACCCTTGATCTGATCAAATAGATCATCAATCCTAGGAAGCGAATATCGATTCCTAATGGTCACTTTGTTCAATTGTCGGTAATCAATACATAACTGAAGTGAACCATCCTTCTTCTTCACAAAGATAATTAGTGCTCCCCATGGAGAAACACTAGGGTGAATGAAACCCTTCTCTAACAACTCCTCAAGCTGCAAGCGAAGCTCTTTTAGCTCTTGGGTGGTCATACGATAAGGAGCTCATGAAATGGGGTCTGATCCAGGTACAAGGTCTATCTTGAAGTCTATATCCCTCTGAGGTGGCATCCCTAGAATGTCATCTGGAAAGACATTAGAATACTCCTAAAGAATGGGGTGACTATCGAGAGAGAATTTATCTTCTCCACCTCCTAAATCCAAATCATCCACTATAACAACAAATAACTAGCAACCCTGATGCACACACCTTCTCAACTACATAGCTGAGATGAACCTCAAGGAAATTGACCTCTCCCACTATCTCTACTTCTCTGCCAGATGCCTCAATGCATGGAATTGACTTACGTCGACAATCTATGACTGCACTATGCGCCTCTAACCAATCCATCCCTATGACCATATCACAAGAACCCAATGGAATAACTCAGAGGTCCATTGTGGTATGGAGTGGTCCAACCTCCAATCTACACTCTGGTACAAGGGAATGGGATGTGATTCTCGTGCCTGAGGCTAACTCAACTTGCCACCTATCGACTTGCCTTATTGCACCCAGTCTACAACGCGTCACGACGGAAGAAGAAATGAAGGAGTCTGACGCCCTAGAATCAAACAAAATGGTAACTGGGTTACCCAAAAACATACCATATGTCTCAATGATAGTACTCTGATGCTTTGTCTGGCGGTTTTCAACCACTGCGAAAACACGATGCCCTCGCCCTGCATCTCCAACTGTCGGCTCAGATGCCACTGGTTCCTGAGAAAACCCAGATGTGCCCCTGTTGGGACACATTCTAGCTATATGACCCTACTGGCCACATGTAAAGCATCCAGTACCTCTGCCATAGCCCCTACCTCTAGGTGGTGTGCTAGAATATTGCACACTACCCCTAAAAGTGGACTAAGAACTCTACGCTAGTTGATCAAAGTTGAAGCATTTCATACGCCTCCACTTCCTTTCCCCTGCCTCTACTGGAAACCTTTACATTTCCCCTGAGAAACCTACTACTGCTGCTGACCTCTCTGTGAAGGTCCCTGCTGAGCCCTGGAAGGTGCACCTCCCTGAGGCTAACCTCCTTGAGCACTAGACCCTATTGCTGAACTGCTGCCTATCTGAACACCCATGTGGCCTCCTAGTGCCATGGCCAGATTCTCCTCTACTAGATGTGCTTTCTCCACCATTTCCTCCATGGTTTTGGGTTTGAAAATCCTCACACCTATGCTAAGACAGGCGTTTAAGCCCCTGACAAAATGGTGAACCAACATGCCGTCATCATCTCCTATCCCTGCATACTGTTTGAGCTCATAGAAGTGTCACTCATACTACTCAACTGACAAGGCCAACTGACACAAAGCATGAAACTCATCGCCTCGACGATGACGCCAGTGCTCGGATAGGAAACGAGCTCTGAACTGCTCTAGAAAAATATCCCAAGATATTGAGTTAATGTCAATGTGGATCTTTTACTCCTACAGCCTCCACCATGTGGATGCAAACCCCCGTAGATGCATGATAGGACACCATGCTTTGGTATTGTTGTCATAAGGATGCATCACAAAGCACCTATCAAGGTCTATAAGCCAAGTATCAACCTCTAACCGAGTGCCTACTCCATCATACAGTGGTGGATGTCCCCTGAGTAGATCTCTCATATGCATCTCTGACTGAGGTGGAACTTCCCTCTCACCAAGATTACCTTGAACCTTGGCCTGCCTCTGACCAAGGAGCGCTAATGCCTCCTCAAGTGCTCTATGCACAACCTTAATCCCTGGAGGATTCTGCTATCGATCACTACCCCCTGGGACATTCTGTGATGCCTGATGTTCTTCCTGATCTGGAATAAGTGGAACATGAGGAGTGATCTATTTAGGATCTAGGACTAGTTGCTTACAGAATGCATAACGTTAGAAGATCAATTATTACAACGCTTAACTTAAATGATTACAAATTTAAATGCTCAAATAAATGAATGAACATAACATAAAATAAATAAATGCCAAGAATAAACTGAGAAAGAAAAGAGAGAAGAAATAGAGAGATGAAACCACAATTGATAACGAAGTTCATCCCTAAGGACTACGTCTCCGAGTCCCTCTCCAATGGAGGACCGATCCGATTAGCTCCAAAAAATTAGTTACAATTGAGGCAGCATCATCCCCTTCAAGCACATCAAAAGCACAACATCACTTCGATATACAGGAACAATACAATTCATCTCTCGAGCATTCTCTCGTTCTCCACTTGGACTTCGAAAAACAAAGGCCTATACCCCTCCTTTTATACAAAAACACTTGCCTAATTAGGCCTAACCACCAAAATAAATGCATATCTTCTCTGATCAGTTCGTATCAGGACTAGTTTAGCTTTTGCAATCAGATGGTTGAGGGATATCTTGTTTGTTTTGGCTTATTTAGCCATTTGTTTATGGTTCGGCCTCTAATAATTCAACAAAATCAAACTAACTCCCATATATAATTGAGAGTATCTCGTGGCGTGGCGATAGACATTCATTTTACAAACTGCTCGGGTGGGGGTTCAAACCCTCCGCCGGCCGTTTTAAACCAAAACCCGGATTCTCTAAACAATAAAAACATTCGCCAATAGTTTACTGTTGGGAGCGCTTGCAGGCTCAACGGTGGAACCACCGGCCGTTTCAGCAGTGGTTACGGGTTCGAGCCCGACTAACCAATTTTGTTAAAACAAACAAACCGACCGCCGAAGAACTTTGGCCATGTGGCAGGTTATCATTCGCCGAATAATCCACATCGACGCTGACAAACATGCTGACTCGACCGTTGATTCGGCCAACCGTATGCTGAGTTGTCTGCTGACTGGACTGCCGCGTGTCACTGACTGGGTGCCACGTCCGAGTACGGATGCCACGTGTCCGATGACGAAGCTGCTGACTGGGCTACCAGATCGGCTGCCGTACTATATGGAAGGACACGTGTCATGATCTGATTGGTCTGTACGATCCGAGTCACTTGCCACATGTTGGGCTGAAATTCGTCCATGTCGATTCCGTACTGTACGGACTGACACGTCAGCATGATGACATCATCATTTGTCCCTCCAAGTTGACTAAAGTTTGACTGCTTCTAACTTGAGCATATGGCATCAGATTTCGACGAAACGAACACCGTCGGGATCCTCTCGACGAGCTCTTCGCGATGACGCTACTTCCGTCAATTTCTGAGATGATTATTTTTTTCACCTTTTGGATGCCCCTGAAGCCAGTTTGACTGGCCGTAACTTGCACAAACGGAGTCCTTTTCGCCCCGTTCAAGTTGCGTTGGAACCAGGACGTCGTTCTCTTTCTGATGAAGCTAAAATCTGGAGTATTGGGAACACTTCAATTTTCACTAAAAAATTGTCCCCCGGATCAGGCCTCCCCACTGGAGAGCTTTAGGACCTTCGAAAGCTTGATTACTTGGAAAGTAAGTGAGGGTAAAGTTCCCTCACTTTACCAATCTCCATCCATCTTGATTTGCTTGGATGCACCCCCTTCAGGCCCACTCTGAGGTACTCAACATCTCCTCTTCGTGAAGTTCTGACATTCCTGTCGAGAATAACATCTTCTGGAAACTCTGACATGTACTCTGGAGAAAGGTCATCAACTGATGGAACTTGAATGTCTGAGACTTCATCTAGGATCATTGGAGGCTCATACAGTTTCAAATTCTCAACATTGACAACTGAGTAAATATGCATGTATGGAGGAAGATTGAGGCGGAAGGCATTGGTACCAATCTTCTTAAGGATCTCAAAAGGACCATATCTAATTGGCTTGAGCTTTTTACCTTCACCTTGCATCCTTTCCTTGCTGATATGTAACCAAACTCTGTCTCCAACCTGAAAATGATGATCAGTGCGATGCTTGTCATGGCGAACCTTGTATTTTGCTTGGCTCTGTTCCAACCGTGCTTCCACTGCCTGATGAATTGCTTGGACTTTCTGGATGAACTTCAAAGCCTTCTCTGCATCATGGCGTCCATCTTCAACATCATCTTTCCCAAAAGAAAAATCCATTGGTGTCTTGGGCACATAACCAAAGCATGTCTCAAAAGGAGACCTCTTAGTAGAAGAGTGTGTTGCATGGTTGTAGGCATGTTTGCACATAGTGAAGACTCTCATCCCACAACTTGAGATGTTTGTTGCAGTAACCTCTGAGTAGATTCACAACTATCCTATTTACTACCTTTGTTTGTCTGTTGGTCTGTGGATGGAAGGTTGTACTTTTCTTCAGTTTGGTATCCATAAGTCCCCACAAAGCTGACCAAAATTCCCAAGAATAGGAATCTCGATCGATACAATAAGTGGAAGTAACCCAAAATGAACCCATACAAATTGAAAGTACATATGAGCTGTCAGTTCAGCAGTGACTTGATTTTTACATAGCATTAAGATACACATCTTGCTGAACCGATCAACTACTACATACAAATAATCATGTCCCTTCCTAGACATAGGTAACCCCCCAACAAAGTCCATTGATACACTTTCCCATGGACGAGAAGGTACATGTAGAGGTGTGTACAAACCCAATTTCCTGTTACTAGGCTTACTAGTTGCACACATAACACAACCTCTAATATGCTTAGTTACAGTTTCTTGCATACGAGGCCAATAACAATATTTTTGTAGCCGCGACAATGTATTGTTTACCCCAAAGTGTCACGCAATCAATGAGGCGTATTCTTCTCTAATAACTTGTGCTTGTTCATCCTTTGGAACACATAATTTACCCAAGTGATATAACAGTTTATCCTGCACATAATAATCTTTCTCTTCTACATGTTTACCATTCATTAAAGCAGCATAGATATCCTTAAAGTTCTCATCATTAGTATATTGTTTCACGAAAACTTTCATGAACCATAGAACTAATACGGAAGAGTTATCCGAAGCATTCCATCATAGGAGTCTAGAGAGTATGTACGCTACTTTGTTATGGGTACCTTTCTTATACTTAATAATGATGAAACTGTTGTAGAAAACCCATCCACCGAAAGTGCCTACTTTGTTGCGGTTTAGTTTGTGAGTGCAAATACTGAAGTGGCTGGTGATCAGTGTGGATTACAGTTTCTTTCCCCATTATGTAATGTTTCCATTTTTTAACACTCTGAACTAAAGCATAGAGTTCTTTATCATAAGTGGGATAGTTACTTACTGCTCCTAAAAAAGTTTCAGAGTGGTAGCAAACTGGTTTACCTCCTTGCATGAGTACTGCTCCCATGGCAAACCCACTCGCATCTGTCTCGATCTCAAATGGTTGATGTAGATCTGGTAAGGCCAAAACTGGTGCGGTGCTCAACTTTCCCTTCAAAGTGTCGAAAGCCTTCTGCTGTGGACCTCCCCACTGAAAAGTTGCCTTTGTACTGGTTAATGCATGCAATGGTGATGCTATATAAGAGAAATTTGCAATAAACTTTCTCCAGTACTGAACTGCACCTAGGAAACTTCTGACCTCTGTGACTATACTTGGCTTAGGCCAGTTTACAATAGCTTCGACCTTCGCAGGGTCTACTTTCAATTGACCATCCCCTACGACATAGCCTAAGTACACTAAGGATGTCTTAGCAAATTCACATTTAGACATCTTTACATAGAGTTTTTCTTTTCTCAATGCATCAAAAGACTTTCTTTACATGACTTACATGATCTTCCAAGTTATTTGAATACAAGAATATCATCACAAAATGAACTATGACAAAATCATCAATAAAAGGACGAAAGACATCATTCATGACTCTCATAAAAGTAGCTGGTGCGTTACAAAGCCCAAAAGGCATAACCAACCACTCAAACAGTCCCTGTTTTGTCTTAAATGCAGTCTTCCAAATATCATCTTCTGCAATTCTTATCTGATGATAACCACTTCTCAAATCTAACTTAGTGAAATAAACTGCATGTTTTAATTGATCAAGTAAATCATCTATTCTGGGAAGAGGATACCTGTTCTTTACCGTTATCTTGTTCAAGGCATGATAGTCGATGCACATCCTCCAAGTTCCATCTTTCTTTGGAACCAAGACAATTGGAGAACCACAAGGAGATGTACTAGGATGAATAACTCCTTTTTCCACCAACTCTTGAACCTGCTTTTTAATTTCCTCATTCTGCATAACAGATAAATGGTACATGCCGATATTAGGAAGTGGCACATCCTGCTATAACTGGATTTCATGTTGTATCTCTCTCTTGGGTGGCAACCCCTTCGATTCCTGAAACATGTCATCATAAGTGGAAATAATCTTGACCATTTCAGTTTTATGTTTTGGGTCACACCCCTTGAAGGCCTCAGATTTATCATCTTCTTTGGCTTTTACAAGCATCAATACAAAGTTTTTACTTGAGTTGACCAACCTCTTCATTTGACCAGCATTAACTAGTGTAAGATTAGTCTTCACCTTATGTGCCCGTACAATGTATTCTACCCCATCTTTAAAAAGATGATACTTATTCTCCCCCCTATAAGAGATTGCTTTTCTGTCATAAAGATAAGGACTCCCTAACACAAGCCCACAAATATCCAAAGGGACCACATCGACTTCTACCTCATCTACAAAGTTTGCAGTGATAGAAAATCTCAATTTACATTGTTTAGTTACTTGTAGTTGAGCATCATCGCAAACCCATCCGAGTGGATATGGTTTTGGATGAGGTGTTGTAGCCAAATTAAGTTTCTTTACAACTTCTTCAGATATTAAGTTGACTTGTGAACCTGTATCAAACAGAGTATCAATCTTAGTGTGTTTTGTTACAACACGAATATGAAACAATTCATTTCTTTGCTTATCAACCTTAGGAGAAGATTCTTTACTTGTACTTGCACTGGCATTAGAAAAACTTGCATCAGATGAGAGAGATATACCTTTCCTTTTACCTTGGATTCCGGTAGCAACAATCTTCGTCTCATCTCCAGAGTCTGAACCAAGATCTTGTTGAATCACTGCAGTAGTCTTCTTGCCTTTATTACCTCCATATCTTTTCGGCCTCAACTCAGGATGAAGCTTCCAGCATCTTGAATCATCATGCCCCTCTTTCTTGCAATGGGAGCACGTAGGTTTCTCACCCTCTTTCTTAGCTGTAGCTGTTTTCTTCCCTTTGCCTTTATCTTTGTCTTTTTCTTTCCCTTTAGACTTACCCTCAAACTTAGATGGCTTCTTGGAAAAGTTGTCACTAAAAGTGTTCTTACCCCTTGACTCTATATGAGTAGCTTGAACAGACACCTCGTCTAGATTGTTGGGACTCAACATCAAAATAGTGTGCCTAAGGTAAGAATGTAAACCACCAATATACTTAAGTAATGTGTCTTGGGTATATAAGGGAACATTTAGAGCAATGGCCCATTTCCTAAACTCATGAGTATACTCCTGGACAGACTGCCCCTTACCTTGCCTAAAGGTTTGCCAATTCATGGTTAACTGTTGCATGTAACCTAAAGGGTAGAATTGTTTCCTAAGGGCAGCAACAAACTCCATCCAAGACATATTAACTTGACCATGGTGAGCAATTTCTTCATGAGTTTTACTCTCCCACCAGGTGAGAGCTGTACCTCCCAACCGGAGAGTTGCTAATTGAATCCTAGAAGCATCTTCTACTAGGCCTTGTATCCTACAGTATACTTCTACTTGTTGGACCCAATCGTCTAACTTCTCAGCATTTAACTCCCCACAGTATTTAGGTAACTCAAATTTTACATCAAGCTTAATTATAGGCTTAGATTTGCTCTTAAATGGATTTACATTAGAAGAAGAAGGAGAAGGAGGAGAAGAAGAAGGAGGAGAAGAAGGGGGAGTAGAAGGAGGAGAAGGAATTTTTGGAGCTTTCCCCTCTGTGTCTTTCTGATCTTCCTGCTTCTTGTGCTTTGAAGAACCTCCCTTTTCGTGCTTCTTCTTTTCAGCATAAAGTTCGTCCACCATTGCCTTCATGTCAAGAAATAGCTTCTGGAAATCCTTGACACTAAGCTCTGAACTTTGACCACCTTCTTTCGCTTCCATCTGTGACGGTTGATTAACTCTTCGTCTTCCGATTTCAGGATTGTATTCTTCAAGTTCTCCTTCGCCTCGTTGCAACCTGGATCTCGTTAGCATTCAAATTGCAATACAAGCCACATACATAGCTATGATACCAACTTGATCTATTTAGGATCTAGGACTAGTTGCTTACAGAATGCGTAACGTTAAAAGATCAATTATTACAACGCTTAACTTAAATGATTACAAATTTAAATGCTCAAATAAATGAATGAACATAACATAAAATAAATAAATGCCAAGAATAAACTGAGAAAGAAAAGAGAGAAGAAATAGAGAGATGAAACCACAATTGATAACGAAGTTCATCCCTAAGGACTACGTCTCCGAGTCCCTCTCCAATGGAGGACCGATCCGATTAGCTCCAAAAAATTAGTTACAATTGAGGCAGCATCATCCCCTTCAAGCACATCAAAAGCACAACATCACTTCGATATACAGGAACAATACAATTCATCTCTCGAGCATTCTCTCGTTCTCCACTTGGACTTCGAAAAACAAAGGCCTATACCCCTCCTTTTATACAAAAACACTTGCCTAATTAGGCCTAACCACCAAAATAAATGCATATCTTCTCTGATCAGTTCGTATCAGGACTAGTTTAGCTTTTGCAATCAGATGGTTGAGGGATATCTTGTTTGTTTTGGCTTATTTAGCCATTTGTTTATGGTTCGGCCTCTAATAATTCAACAAAATCAAACTAACTCCCATATATAATTGAGAGTATCTCGTGGCGTGGCGATAGACATTCATTTTACAAACTGCTCGGGTGGGGGTTCAAACCCTCCGCCGGCCGTTTTAAACCAAAACCCGGATTCTCTAAACAATAAAAACATTCGCCAATAGTTTACTGTTGGGAGCGCTTGCAGGCTCAACGGTGGAACCACCGGCCGTTTCAGCAGTGGTTACGGGTTCGAGCCCG
>VDFB02105785.1:145277234-145300352 GCA_007258455.2 Sequoia sempervirens
CAAGTAGATATATATATATACACACACACACACACATATTTCTCAAGTAGATACACACACACACACACACATATATATATATATATTCAAATTTTACAAAATACAGTTTGGTTGAGCAAATAATTTCTAAAAAATGAGTTATTTATAGTCATAATGCAATTTTTTTTGAAGAAATTCCTTTCTAAACTGAGGTTTCAAAGTTTTGAAACAAGATTTGAACATGGGTTTTCTTGCAAATCAAACAGAGTTTAAATATTTTCAACAGCATAATAAAAATTGTAAAACCCTTTCAAAATGAAAACTAAATTAATAAAAGAAAACCTGGTTCTCCAAAAGCTTGAAAGGTTGACAATGGTGCTATGAATTCTTCTTCTGATTCCAGCTCCTCCTAGAATCCAACTTGCTTCTCCAAATCCAAAACCAAAAACAGAAGTTTCTTTCCTCCCCTAATTTTCAATTTTTTTCATTCTCCCTCAAAAACTCCATCAAAATCCCAATAATAGAAAAAAATTGAAAAATCTATCCAACCACCCTCATAAATTTTCAAAAATAGAATAGGAAATATCTTAAATTTTCTTTTACATTCTAATTTAAAAAAAAGAAGCAAATTGAAACATATTTTCATTTTTTTTTTAAATTCAAACAAAATATCTATTAATTCCAAAATGACTAACTTAATTCAATTCAACACAATTAATTTGATTAATCAATAAAATAAATCTAATCCCAGATTAGATTATTTTATTAATTAAATTAAATTAATTAATAAATTAAATAACATTTCTAACATTATAACCAAATAAATTTAATAAACCACTTAAATACATAAGGCCATTTATTTACCTTTTCCAACTTGCAATTAAATAAAAACAAGGTGAGAGGAGCAATATTAAAGCAACTTAACCCAACTAAAACCCGATGACACACTATGACCAGGGTGATGACTTGGCACGAAAAACCTAGGTACTATCTCCCAATTGAATACCGTTGGCAATGGACACACTCAAACTTGTGAAACTAGGCGGAGTCGATGTCCTGTACCTGTCAACCTATGAACAAAGAGTATATTGAACATGCATATATATATATATATCATAATAAAACACACCATGAAGAGAAAATCGCGGAATTGCAAAGCGCTTGCAAGCGAGTGGTGCAATCCCGTCCCCTTCACCAATACAATATTACTAACTGACGAATCTAACATCAACAATATAATCAAAAGCATAAAGCGTCATTAATTCAAATATATGCTAAGCTAATCCAAAGCATGCCATAATGATAACATCAGAATAAAATACCATCACATCAAAATATAACATTCACATCGCTTTACAGTTTGCGATCAAATAGTAACCAAGTACCATAGTCAAAGTAATAACAGAAACAAAGCATAACAAAGAAGAACACTGTCTGATCAAAAGAGCCAAAAAGTGGAGGGGTGCTACAGATATTGGAAGAATTGCTAACATGCTTATGAATGAGCTTCTTGTTGGCATACTTGAAAAGGAAAGACACTAACATTTATAGTTTTGAGTGTGTACCAAAAATGATAAGTAATCTATCCAACTTATGAAATGCTTTAGAAATGTAAACAATTGTCCTATAGATTTGATGATTTTCAATACTAAAATGCAATAATTTTTTTTCAAATTTGTAACAAATCAATCAAAATGACACTTTTCTTGCACATGCAATAATAATTTCTTAGAATTTTAATGTATAGTTTGAATAGAAAAAACATGAAGTAAAAAAAAAGACAATAATGCATGCAAAAGTTTGTGAGGACACCTGTGCAGGGATAGATTTTCCCAAGGGTGAATGGGTCCTTGTTGTTGAGAATATGAATGCACATGAATTCCGATGAAGTTGGAAAAACTTCACAAGATATTAACCAAGAAGAGCTCCACCCACACAAACAAGAAAGTGTTGCAACTTAGGCTTGCAATGAGATTCTACTATGAGAAATTGATATGATACATTGTACAAATGCCTTGAATATATAGGCATAAGTGTGATACGAGATGCATTATGATGTTTCCATGTGTCTTGATCTAACAAGTGACAACATGTAAACCCTAACTAACTACCTAGGGAATGATGTACTAATTGAGATAAGTTGTAGATAATATTCTAGAAGGAATCTTATCTCCTAAATATATGGAAAGGGGGATGACCCCATTATTAATGATTTCCCTAATAATGCAACCTAGGAATGAGTTCAATATAATTCTTAATTAAACTTATGATAGTGTAATTAAATAATAAATTACACCAACACCCCCCATAAGTGCAACTTAGTGAGGAAATGAGAATGCAATGATTATGCAATAATGGAATGATGGGTCCCAACTACATGATTGCCATTCTAGGAACTCATTTAAAAATGAAGAATGAAATGCAACATCTCCCACAAACAAAGAAAAGGGGAAAACCAAGTGGGAAGAAAACCCCTCTCCAAAAAGGAGATGAAATGTAGATAAGTGAGGAAGGATGGAGGACTCCATGATACCCCCGAAGTACACCATCCATCACATGGATACAATAAAATCAATAGACCCCCCATAGGAGGGAAATATAGAGACTATATAACCCCCTAGAATATGTGATCACCTGCAAAAGTGGTAAGTGTCTGCTAACAAAAAATGATCCAATGTCGACAAACAACTTGTCTCCCTTTCATAAGAAACAAAACCAAGTAGAAATGTAGGGATGCTTCCCACTCCAGATAGGAATTAAAGAAGGTAGGATGAATATGAATGATGATGGTGTCTTTGAAAATTGCTCATTATTCTCCTTGCCCACGAAGGATGAAGATTCCACAATCAAAATAGGTACATGCCCAATCAATGAAGAAGGTGACAAACTAGGACTATGTAGAAACTGATGTTGAACAAGATCCAAAGATTGTAATACAATGATCCTTCCATTGAAGGGATAGATGGAGACTAGATTTCCCCCCAAAATGAAGTGTACTCAAAACCATTGAAAGAAGATTGAAGCCAATCCAATGGTAGATGTTGAACAAACTCTGAATCGATAAGGAAATGGGAGGGAAGAAGTCTCATACATGAAATCTCTGAAGAGGAACTAGGTGCCTCCAAGGTAGTCTCACTGAGATCAATCAAGGTTGAAACCAAGGAATGTGGAGACTCAAGAAAACTCTCCAAAGTAGAATCTGTATAGAGGAGAGAATGACCTCCAAACTTGTAGAAGTAGCCAAGTCACCAATACCTAAAATGAAGCCATCCTATAATGTCAAGTTTGGAAAATTGAATGTGTCCCGATGAATGGAAATGATGGAAGCCTCAATCAATGACTCTGGACAAGGACTTACTGAATGTGAAGGTACTATTGTGTGGTATCACAACACACCCCAAGATTGAAAAGACTTGGGGACCCAAGTGAAAAATATAACTCCTATGACAAGAGCTAACAAATTGGAAGATCATCGAAAGAAGAAGAAAGAGAAATCTTTAATAAAGAAAGTACTTTTTATGGTAAATGTTTCGTGCATCGGGTACTAGGTACCGAGTACCGGAAACACAAAAAAGGTGAAAGGTAATGTGAAGTTCAAGTGAAAGACTCCGGTCTAGTATGATGGAGTCTAGTAAGATGGAATTCTAGTATTAACCGAGGTCCAGGAAAGTAAGTGGGTAAAGCTAAATACCGAGTATTGGATTGTAATGTGAAAAGGAAATGTTAAATTGCTTTATTTGTATGATGATCCTGGTGATCTGATATATATATAAATATATATATGCAAGGGTTTATGATATGCTTTTTGAAAGCGAGTTTTTATGGAATTTTGTACTAACATTTGAATAATGGTTTTATTTACATGAGATGTTGTGATATATATGTTTAAAAAGGGATTTAATATTTGGAATTTTGTGATTGCAAGAAATATCAATTATGATGCAAAGCTTGGGTATGGACGGTCAGGAAAACTTGAGTCATGGATGGAATAAAATTTAGTCTAGTTCGATCACTCTAGGAGGTGATAATGCAAATGGCTTTGAGTCCATTGGAATGCTGAGGATCTCGGTATTCCACATGTGGTGGGAACAAATGCTTATTTTTGGGATAGCCCATTCCTGAGAGTGATAGAATTGGAGCCAAGCGATGTGTAGGGGGTGAAAATTCCACCTTATCATTATGAATATATGGGAACCCCTACATATTATCATGATTTGAAGTATCATCCTGGCAAAGATTCCAGAACAAAAGTAGAACCCGAAGATCTTCAATGAGTAATTGGAGTTGACTTCCACTGACTTCAATTACAATTCTCCTATTGGTCACAATATTCCATGTGCCTTGATGAGATTGGTCCCTTAGATTTCCTCTCATGTATTTGTCGTATCTATCTGAGCCTTGTGCTCTATAAAAGGCTAGAGGATGTTTATTTTTATTTTAAGTTCAGAATTTGTGGATGTTGGAAGAACAAACACTTCTTTTAAGTTTTGTTCTTTTTTGCTGTTTTTTGAACCACTCCGGCATAAAACATTGTATGCATGTGGACATTAATTGATATCAGAGCTTTATGGATAGCTACCTATCTAAGTATCTTTTGTAGCTAGTTTTTTAAGTTCGGCTGAACAAGACTATATGTTGCGCCATTTAAGGGTGCATACAAAACCTACTCGGTGTCCATAAGTGAATCCCTATCTCTTTAAAAGCTTGCACCATTTTATATGTAGTTGTGAAGCAATCTGGTGAAATATAAAGCGGTTTGCTCTATTTTGATTAATTCTTTGGGGCATCCATGGAGAATAACCAGGAGAAACTTTTATTTTTCAGTATTTTTACATTCTGTTTTAGAATAGATGTTTAATATTTTTGAAAATGTTCCAAAAAATATAAGTGAATGGAAATAGTTTTGTTGAAAATATTTTATTTTCCATGAATTTGCTGAATGCTTAATGCTAAATCTACTTAAGTGATAACAAAGAAATTAGTGAGGATATATGAAATTTTATGTCAAATCTTTTGGTTTCATGATGTGCAAATTTATCATTGCAATTAGGAATGCTAACCTAAGATGTTCAAAGAAATAGAAAATATATATGTGTGTATATATAAAAAGGTCCCCTTGAGATTAACAACAATTGTCACATCATTACCCAAGAGCAACTCTAGTACAACCATGACCTGGTTATTGAAGACTTGGGATTGAATAGAAGTTAATCTTTGCTCTATGAATGCATAATTTACCCTTAGGCTGTCTTTGTTCCATATCTTTTAAGAAGGATAGGCTCTTTGCGGTCTTGTCTGTGGAGATTTTATCTGGCCTGTTTATTGCGACTAAAATCATTTTCAATAGGAACTGGTGCTAGAAGGAGAGGTCACCAGGGTAGCTACGAGCAACATAAGCACATATTGTTGGAGTTATCAACCCAAGATCTTCAATCTGCAACACCAAAGAACCTCCATAAGAGATAGAGAGAAACAACAATGGAAGATGCTATTCCACCAAACAAGGATTGCAATATGATACAATATGATCAATGCAATACTATACAATGCTTTATGCAATTACAATATGCTAGAGATGCCTTGCTTATAAAGGCAAGGATGAGAGATAGGATAAGACAAGATCATGACAAGTGTCTTAATCCTATCACATGAGACAACTAACTCATAACTACCTAGGAAAGTGGAAATTCTAGATAAGATAACTAATACTTATCTAGATATGACAACTAATATCCTAAGTAAACTTAACATGTGAATTAAGTCCCCTAAGTCCCTAGTAAAGGAATAAACTAGGTACAAGACTTATTCACACCAACACATATGTCTTTTCTATTTTATTTCTTTGATATTTTTAGGTTTTATCCTTTGAAAGTGGAATTGTGCTTTGAAATGTTATTCCTAAATTTGGCAAGAAGCTTGTAAATGAGGATTTGAGTGCAAGCTAGTTTTCATTATGGAAATTGGAAAACTTTGCAAAATCTTTAATTAGAAACTGCATCCTTTGAGTTTGTTTACTTTTGGTAGAGTCATCAAGTGTAGAATTCATTGTATATAATTGATCATGGTGAACATGAATGTGATTTTTTTTTACTAGGGTAAGTTTAGCTATAAGTGGAGCAATTCCGTTAACAAAAGAAGTTTTAATTGATAGAAGAAAAAGATTGTTAACGAGATAAATGTTCTGCCCTGGGCGGGTGCATGAAGTTGGGTAGCAATTTCATGGCCACTTTCTAATTTTTTTTCAAAATGCTATAACGTGCTCGCATTATAGCACGTTAAAAGAAAAAAAGTGAAACTCTTCATTTTCACTTCGACTATTTTCTTCTTCTGCCTGCAGCCAAAACCCCCAACTTTTGCGCTTGTGTTCTAGGAGGAGGTATTGAGCATAAATCTTCAACAAGAGTTGCTATTTATTTGCAAGGATGGTGCCACGACGATGAAGAGGTGGGAGAGGTAAGTATTGTTTGTTTTTTTTTTCAAATGAATTTCTTAGTTTTAGGTTGATTTTTTTAGTTTTAGGTTATATTTGATATATAAATTTTTGAATTTGTAGGAGATGCAAATGAACCCACAAACCCACAAAATCCTCAACATGAAGAGCAACCAAATGCTGAAGAAAAAAAATCCTGAACAAGAAAATTAACCTCAACAACAACCTCCTCCACCAATCTCTCAACACCCTCCTGGCACTCAACAAAATTTAATGAGTGAGATTGAGAGCAACAAAAAAAAATTGAGGATTTTATTAGTAGGTTGAATGATCCAAATGGTTCAACCACATGAAGAATGGCCCTCAAAAATTCATTGAAAGATATGCTAAAAAATGTGGATTCAATTAGCAAACAAATAATTGGATGGCAAGATAGGAGGCAGGCGGCTAAGGCATATTAAGCAGATAAACTATCATATAAACAAGTAAAGGATTTAAAAATTACAAAAGGTGTTTTGTGTTCATTATTCACTGACCCACACACAAATCAAAATATTAGCCTTAATGTGAAGAGGTTTCCTATTCATTGGTGTCACCACCAAGAGATTAGGAACCGTTTTTATGATAGGTGGTACATGGTCTTTGATGACCGACTATGCAACAATTGTGAAGTCCCCCAGTATTTTCTTAGGAAACTATACAATGAGTTCATATTGAACAAAATCCCAAATTATTTTGATATGAGGAACTTCTATGGGAGAGGTGGGGGGTCGGCTCAGGATAGGCCCAGTGCACAGCAGGATCCTACGCGGCAAGGGAGACGAGCTCTTGCTAGGCTGCCTCGTGAGCATGTTGTTATGCTAGTCATCATGAAGGAGAGTGCTGACATAGAGACATTGTAGGCGATCAACACTTTGACCCAGAGTGTCATCCATCATACTATCCCTATTCTATAGCGCCATCCAGGGGAGTCTTCGAGTGGTGGCCTTTGAACCTGTGTGCCAATCTTGTAGGGTGACTTGTTCATATGACCCCACTGACACTCAAGAAGCTGTTGCAGAGGATCCGTATGTAGCTATGGAGATGGAGAGGGTGGCTGAAATTTTGCATGATGTGTATGGAATTGATTCTTGAGTAAAAGTTATCATGTTCATAAAAAAAGAAAAAAAAAAGTTATCATGTTCATTGAATTTAATTTATTAAATTTCGATTTTGAAATGCAAGATTAACTAATTTAGTTTTATGATTTTAATAAAATTGCAGGGTCATAGTGTTGAGACTAGATACACTGGCCCTCCACCTACTTATTTCTGCAGTACACCTATCAGTGGGGTATGTAACTAGTAAACAATTATAAATTTATTGCATGTTAATAGCATTGTTTTACGAATGGTATTTTAATATGTGATTTTGGATGTTGAATAGGGTAATATTGGAGGTTTCGAGGGAACACCTCCCAATGCCAATGGATTTACTCAAACCTTCATGGAGGTAATAGAATAAAGAGTTTAAGTAATGAATTGTACTTAATAGATTTGTGTAGTTTATATTCATATCATTGGTTATGTTGCATTGCACATCATTCAAACTCAAAGCATTACTTCACATTCCATAACTAATAACTAAATGTTGATAGATGACAAAATTTCAACTACAATATAGTTGTTTAGAAAGTCAACATAAGCAACTTGATGCAATTTCTTCACATGGAGGCATGTGCTTGCAAAGGTGCACCTACACGACAAACTATGGATGCTTGGAAAAATCTATGAAACTCCATAATAGTAAGCAATAGTATAGATAAGCAGACAGATTGTGGGTCGTTCAAAGAATGCTATTCTCATGGCACCTACGGGAATTCCTCCATTCCATCACCATGAGACCACATTTCTTTGAGGCATTTCTTCAAAATGCTCACCACCTTTTCTATGATACCACATTTTTCATACATGTGCACCAAAGCATTTTATCAAACTACTTGTGCTTCCTTGCTACTATGGCTAAAAGCCTAAAATAGTTGTTTTCCAACAAACTATGGATGCTTGGAAAAATATCTATCAAAACATAATAGTAAGCAATAATACCATAGAGAAGGAAATGAACTTTTTGAAAAAATGTCTGAAAGAAATGCGTTCTTATGACTTGATGGAATACCATGGCGTGCATTTGTTTGTAATGGCATTCCATCACCACGAGACCCCATTTCTTTTGAGGCATTTTTTCAAACAGTTCAAGTTCCCTTCTCTATGCCACCACAGTTATCGTACATGTCTACGAGAGCATTTAATCAAACCATTCAGTGGCTTGTTGCTATGGGTAAAATCCTAAAGACACCTCCTTTCGAACAAGATATGGATAAGGAAAATAGGAAGCATGATAATCATAAATATATAGTTTAATAAGTACTCAAAATTTTGTTTATTAGATCTCATACACTATAAGTCATGATGTGGATCGCTATTGTAACTTTTTTGTGATTAAATAATTTTTTGTTTTATTTTCAGATGTTGGTTGTGGAAACACCTCCAAATGTTACGAGGGTAATGGATATCGGTGTTTCATCCACTATATAATTCTCGATGGCTCTGACAGGGGAGGTATGAGGAAAATTACTAAATTTCAATTTACATTCATTGTTATAGATGTTAGTTCGAGTGAAAAATCAAAAAAATTATTGATTCGTAGTCTAATTTCTATTTGGATGGTTTATACAAGGCTTGAGCACACCTCAACATCATTGTGTGAATATTTCCCTCGTGGAGAGTGATCGTGAGATGGCCATAAGTGATTATTTTTTTAAATATATCATTTTTTATAATATAATTTCTATATATTAATGTCTTTACTTCTTAAATTGTAACAGTTAAAACTTCACCAAGAACTTAACCCTAGTAGGAGGAGCAACATGAGCACTCCTCAAGTGCAGCATAAATGAGTGACAGACCTATCGCCATCCGATCAACCAGCAAAGGGAAAGAGTTTATTTTGAGAGCTTGGAGAGAAATGAATTTTGATTCTAGAGTCCTTTTTTGTATGCCTACATGGCAGTTTTGTACATATTTTGTATTGGATATATTTGACAGTGTATGCCTATATGGAATTCTCATAAGCCTATATGGCTATTTTGTACCTATATTTTATACATGTATCGACATATATTGATGTATGCGTACATGGCTATTTGGTTAATACAATTTCTTCTTTATCGATGGTGTCCATATTTGCATGTTATAAATTCATGGTTCAATAGATATGAGTTACGTGTATTCAAGTGTATACTTTACAACATATGTGTACTCATTGTGAATTATGTGTGTTCCAATGTATACTTGGCGACTTACACTTTTTCATGCGTATACCTTGTATTCATGCATATAATTTGTATTAAGTTATGTATACTATGTATTCGTGTGTATACTTCAAGGAATATGTGTTTGTGACTACTTGTGCTTTCATTATTCACATGTACATGCTTGACTTATTCATGTGTATAATTATTAATTGGTTAGCCATAGCATTGATCATTGCTGTCCTTCATGGTTTGTCTTGAATAAATTAATTGATTGAATGTAAACAACTTTATCTAAAAGCAAAAAACACATTTTCAATTGGTATTCTATGAAATGATTGATAAAAAGATTCCAATATATTTAATGCTTTGATTGGAACAACTCAATTAAGCAAAGGATATATATAATACTTTTCCTTTTAGATTAGCAATGCATGGAAGTTTCAAAAAGTATCCTTGATATTACAAAAATATATGTGTTTATACACTTCAATTGTGCACTCACCCTTTGGTTCTTTGAAATAAAAATCTTCCTGTCATTGTTACATTGCATAGGTAAACTAGATTTTGTATTGTGGAGCTATATTAAGCTACCACTCTCAAGACCAATGTAAGAATGATACAAAATAATGTTTGAGACTGCAAGAAGACATCAAAATGGCTAGTGTACTAAACAAATTCTTATGATTTATAAAGAACACTGATAAATCTACTCAATTGGCTTCTTTTTTAAAAATCATACAAATTGAACCCTATCATCAATAGACTTTGTATATCAAGCTACCACAATTCAAGTTTCAATGATGAATATTTATGATGCAAGTTTTAAATGACATTCAAGTTTATGGTGGTTTTGTTTTTTTATTTGATGTTATGTGATATTCTAATCCTAATGCATGATTCTAGGCTCCATATATATTTATATTTTGTTTTCACATGATTTTTGTACCAACGAACCCAAAATGAACCAAACCCCCCTCCAAATTTTTTTTTCCTAACCGGAAAACCGAACCCTTGAACCCAAACCCGAACCTCAAAACCTATTGCAACACTCTTCATTTTTCCTACACAAACTTAATTGACCACCAAATTATGTTGCCTTTTTACTTTACCCACTTTTACTCCCTCAAACATCCCTTATTCATTCAAAACCCCTGTTTTCCCAACTAGGGCATCATGCCATTACATAATTTTGACCTCCCCTGTCCTTACAGACCTTTTCAACACATCAAAATCCACAACATCACCCTATTTCCAACCTATTCTAACTTATTTTCAAGAAATTTCTTCTTTTCACCTCTTCTAGCCTTGCTTTTAAGGGGCCTCAATTTTGAATTTTGAATAGGGGCAGTGTTAGTAATCTCTTACAATGCCTTTACCAATGCTATTTTCTCATTCCTACTCCCTATCCTACTTACATTAGGCCCATATCACCGAGACACAGCCTGAACAATAGATGGAATGGCCTATTTCAACATATTACACTCAAACCCTTAAGGGATTGATCCGGTTGAACGCAACTTAGAGCGATTCCATGTGTTTGAGTGCATAAGAGGACCATGAATAGCATAAAAATACCTATTTAGATGTGTTGAAATAGTTCATTTGGTCAGATGAGTTGCATAATGAAAGTTGCACCACTTTGCAACTTTCCACTGCTTCCATTTGACACTTTTCCATCAACTGAAAACTGGACACCACAGGAAAAAAGCTCCGAGATAACAAAAAATGAGAGAGGTTATTGTAGAGGGGCCCAACTTGATCCCATAGAATCAAATGAGAAGTTTCTAAGCATCACGGTATCTAAGTAACAACATGCTGAAGTTTGCAGCCATTTTGCATTTTGGACCCTTAAGGAATCGATCCGGTTGAACGTAGCTCAGAGCAATTCGATGTGTTTGGGTGTGAAAGAGGACCATTCCTAGCATTAACATACCTATTTGATTGTGTTGAAATAGTTCGTTTGGTCACACAAGTTGTAGAACGAAAGTTGCACCACTTTGCAACTTTCCACTACTTGCATTTGACACTTTTTCCATCAACTGGAAATTGGACACCACAGGAAAACCACTTTGAGATAAAAAAAAACAAGAGAGGTTATTGTAGAGGGGACCAAAACAATCCCATAGGATTAGAAAAGATGTTTCTAAGTGTCACAGTATCTAAGTAACATGCTGAAGTTTGTAGCCATTTTGCACTTTGGACCCTTAAGGAATCAATCCGGTTAAACATAGCTCGTAGTGATTCCGTGTGTTTGGGTGAGAAAGAGGACCATGCCTAGTGTAAACATACCTATTCAAACATGTTGGAACAGTTTGTTTGGTCACACAAGTTGTGACTTTGCAACTTTCCACTGCTTCCATTTGACACTTTTTCCATCAACTGAAAACTAGACACCACAGGAAAACCACTCCGAGATAACAAAAATTGAGAGAGGTTATTGTAGAAGGGCCAAACTCAATTCATAGGACCAGATGACAAGTTTCTAAGCATCACGGTATCTGAGTAACAACATGCTGAAGTTTGGAACCATTTTGCACTTTGAACCCTAAAGGGATCGATCCGGTTGAACGTAGTTCAGAATGATTCTGCATGTTTGGGTGAAAAAGAGGACCATGCCTAGCGTAAAAATACCTATTCAGATGCATTGGAATAGTTCGTTTGGTCACACGAGTTGCAGAACAAAAGTTGCACCACTTTGCAACTTTCCACTGCTTCCATTTGACACTTTTTTTATCAACTAAAAATTGGACACCACAAGAAAACCACTCTGAGATAACAAAAATTGAGAGAGGTTATTGTAGAGGGGACTAATGCGATCCCATAGGATTAGATGAGAATTTTCTAGGTGCCACGATATCCGAGTAGCAACATGTTGAAGTTTGCAGCTATTTTGCACTTTGGACCCTTAAGGGATCAATTTGGTTGAACGTAGCTTAGAGCGATTTCGCGTGTTTGGGTGTGAAAGAGGACCATGCCTAGCATAAAAATACTGATTGAAATGCGTTGGAATAGTCTGTTGGCTATGGGAAGGTTTCGAGTATGGGCTTTCAATAAACCCTTGCCTAACTTATAATCTCCAAATCTCATCAAATGGGCTTATCTTTTAGAGAAGGTCATCCAATGGCCAACCAAACATCAATCAAGCTTTAACATAGACCCTAAGAAAAATTCCCAAGAGATCATATCATGTTTCTTTGTACCATGATTAAGATCCAATAGACCACCTTGCATAAAGGCTACTAAATTAGCCCTATTTACAAAGAGGCAACCTTTTAAACACTAGATCTTCACTCAAACTCCTCAAAAAATAGTATGTTATGTGTCAAAACCTCCAACTCTATGATTTGTTTCCAGGTTCAAGACCTCTAGACCCCTAATACACCAAACCCTCTATTTGAAGCAAAATACTTGGGGTTTTAATGAAAATCCTATCTCCTGCACCTGCCATACCCAAAAAAAGCACCAAACACACTTACCAGACCCTGCACATGGTGAATAATACATTACATGGATAGTCCTTCCCACATTTTGTCAAAACACCACTTGAAACCCTCATTTTCATCATGAAAATACCCTGCTTCAGCCCTAGAACATCATCCCAAACACCCAACCTTGACTCCACAACATTCTAAATAGTTTAGACATGTATTTTAAAATTTAGAGGACCCATTCCACAAGTTACAGTAGGCACAAAAAATGGAGTGGGTCAAATTACATCATGAAACCCTTCAATCCAAGAACACTGTGAAAGTAGGTAGCAACAGTAAAAACAAGATAACCTTCTTGCCCCTCCTAAAGTTTGGACCACATCCATTACCTCCACATAAAACTGGAAATCCTTGGTCTTCTTGGTTCCCATGCCTTGATATGCTTATGCAAATAAAAATGAAGCAAAGTAATCATCTCCTTCTTTGCTGGTTGGAAGAATGCATGCTTAATGTTTTGATACATGATATCAGCTCTCTCATTTACTCTCATGGTTGAATACCGAAATCTAGTATGGTGGGCCTCTAGAGTTCAAGTCATCTTTCTTCCTCTTTCACTAAATGCTGGCCTGATCCACACGTCTGCCAACCTAATTGACTTTATTTTTGAAAGCTGAAGTTTCTCCTGAGTCACCAGTGTGGCTCTCTCTTCCTTTTCAAACTCTTTCATTGCTACATACCGTCTCTGGGATTTAATCATTTGTACCACATGGTTGATGTGCTTTGAATCCTTGCATCTAAAGGAAATTTCCTCAACATAAATACTACTAGGAAATTTCAATGTTGCCATTGTAGTTGGTATTAAAGCCAGTACCTGCAACATTGAAAAGTATCCTTATATAAGAATTCCCTCCATCTTGTTGGCTTGTAACACTCTTTATGGTGGCTACATGAAATCTGATTCTGATTCATCTTCTACATCAGAGGGTTCATATCTCCTTGTTTTGAATTTCAAAATTATTAGAATCAAAATCACTAGCTTCCATATTCAAAAATTCCCAACCACCATCTTCAATAAATTGGCCACTAGTTCAAGTTCATTTTGATTACATAATACTTTATATCTATGGAGTTCAACCATTCCTTGATACCATCAAGTGAAGATTGAGGAATGGTGTCAATGTAGAGTACATCCCTCTTGAAGTCTTTGAAAATAATAGCCATATCAAATGCCTTTTGCCCAAGTCATACTCTCAAGTTTAACAATCTCAATCTCACTAATAGTGATTACTAAGAAAGGTAATTCCACCAACTCTATCAAACAGTTTACCATAGGAACAATAAAATTAGAGGCTTTGAAAGGAAATCCATGAAAACCAAGCTCTCTAAATGGTATATCAAAATCTTAGACCTCATTCTTGCACATTTACAACCAAATTCAAATATTTGCCTTCAAAAGGCTACAAATTCAAATATTGACAATTTTGTAGCAAGAATGCATTTTTTTGCACATTTGACCACCGAGACTCAAAAAATCACCCTAATACACCTTAAATGGTCTTGATTGACCTTATTTAGCATAAATAAACACAAAATACCTTAATATAATCTATTGACCACCTATCAACCTTCAAAAAGTGAAATTTTGCAACTAGGAGACTAGGTGCTCCTGCACCAAAATTACATTGTGTCTGAGCCTTCAACAGGCTTTAAATGTAGCCTTTACAAATGGTTCTAGATCTTTCCAATCATGCCTAACTATTGAGTTTGTAACTAACATGACTTATTTCAATATAAATCAATTGACCATGTAATATGATCTTATTCAATTGACAATTTACTCAAAACACAATTTACTAACTTAAAAGAATTCCATGAACCAAATTTGCTCAATAACCTTGGTGCCCCTGCACTAAATTTCAATATTTCAATAAATATCATTACAAGTACAAATATCATTACAATGCCTTAGGTACTCTGTTCTCACAAATATTTTACAATTTCACTCATACATTCGAGATTCTCTTATAATGTCTACATCATAGGTTCTCATTTAGAGGTTAACTTTAAATGAGTAACTTGATATTCCCTCGCAAAGCTTCACACACTCTTTTATAATGTCTTCAAATCAAAATTGAGATTTGTCAAGATCATCAAAATAAGGATGTTGCATTTCTTTTATGGCTAAGATTCTCTTTGATGGCTCAAAAATCAGCATTTTCTGAAAGGAGAGACCAATCAATTTTTACTAGTTTAGTTACAGATGTACGTAAAGTAAAAGAATAAAAAGAAACAACTCATCCAAAATGGAAATGAAATGAAAATAGATGGAAGAAACTTACAGATAGGCATGGAAGTCTCTCAACTTAGTCACTCTTGGTCATAGATCTTCTCTGGGAGTTCCAAGATACCTATTGCACACAACACCTCTCATGAATCTATCTAATATCTTGAAATTTGAGATGCTCCTATAATGTCTACATCATAGGTGCTCATGATAAGGTTAACTTCAAATGAATAACTTGAAATTCCCTCACCAAGCTTCACACGCACTTTTGTAATGGCTTAAAATCATAATTGAGATTTGTCAAGATCATCAAAATAGGGATGTTGCATTGCTTTTATGCCTGAGATTCTCTTGGATGGCTCATAAATCTACATTTTCTGCAAGGGGACACCAATCAATGTTAATTGAGTTACTTTCAAATACACAAAGTAAAATAAGATGATAGCATTGGCATCAAACAAATTAACATGGATACAAGTATGAATTCATAAGAACCATTGTGCATATACTTACAAATTAATCCAATGAACCATCCGGGTCTACTCTACTCTTTATTGTGTCAAGTATTGCCTCATGGTCAGACTCACAGACCTTCCACAAGGTTTTGTTCAAAGGTCTGCCCTCATATTTACTCAAATGAACATTGGATGCCACAACAAGGTTTGAGTAATGAAGAATCTTACGATGCGTGTCAAATTCCTCAAACACAACCAATGTTTAACACTCTTACGTGGGTACCTTCTAAGCCACGTTACAGTAACAAAAGTTGAGCCTATCAGGTATTCGATGTTTTCTCCATCTATAATTGGGGCTTCCAATTTCTTTTTGTACTCAACACAATGACACAAGTAATATTCCATTCCCTCTTTGTGTTCTTCATCTGCAATAACTGCATAAACATGCCCTGCATTGATATGTGCAGCAAATCACTTGAAATTAGTCAACATTACAAATACAGTACAAAGTAAGATAACAATATGGAATTTCAAAAACTAAGGAAGTAGATATATTACCTGGTTGAACTAGATCTGATACATGGTCAAAGTCGACCGATGATTCCATCTGTGTTAGTTCAAATGTTGTCGGAGGGCGATACGTGTGAAGTGGGCTAAGATAACTTGTCAACCATTTGTCAACCCACTCCCCTGACTCACAATCATTCCAGGCTTGCATTGTACATGAAGAACAAAAGCATGCCATCTTACGTGGATGGATACTCCATGAACCTACATTTGAGCTAAGGAAAGAGTGTAGCTCACTCGATCCTGTTAGTGTACAACAATCCTCATATGGTGCAATGTTAGTATCATCCATTAACCAAAAAAATCTATGAACTGAAGACGTACCGTCATTACCTGGACCCATCAAAGCATTACACCACTCGACGATTGATCTTGCATCTATCAACTTTGCACTATATTTATACTTTAACTCTTCTCATGCTAATGGTCTTTTTGTGCGTGCTCCTGCACCATCATGCTCCCCCTTTCCATGCCTGGCCTCACAAAAGTTCCACATATGATGAAAACCTATAGTGAGATGCATCCTGCACAACTAGTAGAACATGCAAACATTCTTAAACTATGCTGCACAGTTATCCGACCATATTATATGCTGACCGTATGTTATTCCCCTCTAAGCCAAATCACTATAGAACATATGGAAGCAACCTTGCACGAAATTTGGAGAATGTGTGCGATCATCACTAATATAAAAGTGATACTCCCTCAATACCTTCCTTTGGTCCTCTATACTACCAGCTACATGAATGAATGCTTTGTGCACAAATATTGAAACCTGTGTGGAGTTGTAATACTATGACTGCACCTCACATTGTGGCTGTAGAGTGTAGTTCTCTGCAAACTCAACCACTGATACTATGCTACCAACTGGAAAGGTGTCCTTGCATAGCTTGAATTGCATGTCTAGGCATCAAGCTCTATGGGTATGCCTTGCATACTCATACACTAGATTCTCATGAAACATGGACATAAACTGATACACTGGAATCTTTTGATAACCAAATCACACCTTTTTGCTTGAGACCCATCTTTTGTAGCATATGCCACTATTTTATACTTCCCAAACTCTACTAATTTTTGTCCCACCTCATTTGTGCTTTGCATATGTTGACATACTAGAATTCGTTGCAAGCCACCACAATGCTGTCATGAACCATCCAAGCATGTTGTCCTATAGAATATTTGGCCATCCTCTATTTCACATAAATTTTTTTGATAAGAACTCTCTTGAATATTTTGGTGGGGCTTCTATGCTACAATCCTAGAAAACATCATTAGTATGAAAATCTAAACATATAGAATGATAAACATCATAATGGTTAGAGAATTCCATATGTAGTCTATAACAACAAGTAGTTCGAGAGTTATTTATCTTGACATAAAAAGGTTTAAGCATTTCAAAAGATATTTGACAAATAATAATTTGAGGATAAGCCTATTGAAATTTATGAAAAAAATGGGTTTGAGTCGTATCCAAAAAATGTTTTGGATGTGGCTCACAGTTTTGACTACTGATTCTCCTTCTTACAACATCCCTTTGATTCGGAGACAGCCTTGTATTATTCTTCCAATACTCTACAATTATTTTTTATCTTTATGTGGCAGTCTCCCTGAGAATGCCCATAATTCATTTGAATCGGTGCCCTCAATTCGTTGCCGCCTTTCAACAGATTTTGATAAAGTTTTTCTACTAATTCCCATTTGTTCACTTGTCTTTTTAATGAGACAAGATCTCTTTGTTTGATAGCTTACCAAAGTTGATGTAATGACACGTCAGGTGAAATTAATATCCTTTAAGCGTGAGGTCTTACCCACACTCTCATAAACATCCATTAGATTCTTCACAATAGTGTTTTCACTTGATGCATTCGATGCTATCAACCCAAGAGTCTTTATGATGTTTTTGTACTTTAAACCCCACATCATTTGAACAAATAGTTGACATTTTGTAGTCTCATTTAGCCTTTCAAAGAAGATTTTCCAAATCTTATTAGCATATCTTCTACAATTGCATTCTGGAATCTTACCTTCCATGTCCTACAAAATATCCTCATCAATATTAATCAAAAAATTTGGCTTTCTACGCAAAATTCTAGGTGGTGTTCTCCTAGGTACATACATCTCAACATTAGCAATTTCATCAATATTTAATTGAGGTGGGCTAGATTGCGTACCTTCGATCGACGGTGGAGTAGAAGACATACCTTGAGGTTCATGTGGGGATGATGGCATACCTTCTTCGTCAAATATGAGTGATGATTTACTCTCAACTTCAGATGCGGTGGATGGTGTCCAACCATACTCACTTGCACTAGATGGTGTCCCTCCATATTCGCTTGTGCTTAATGGTGTCCCTTCGTATTCACTTGCGGTAGAGGGTGTGTCTCCAACTATGGTATCTACATCTCTCCTAGCATGACTCTTTCGCATTCATGCCCTTTGTACTACCAATTTCTTTTCTCTTTTTGATGGTTGAGGTTCCTCTTCAATTGGCTTGTTTTCATCAATCGTTTCCAATCTCTTCTTTTCACGATATGTCACCACTTGTTCTCTCTCCTGTTCTTTGAAGGTTTCATACTCTTCTTCTATTTGATCTTTCTTCCTTGTTAATTTCTTTAGAATGGTGGATAATTTTACCTGTAGCATGGTAATGAGATGAATATTAGTTCCTCAAAAATGTATCCATTAAAATAAATGAAATATATGTCATTCAAGGCTTCATAAATAGACAACATAGGTGATGAGGTAGCTTTACTGATGAGGTAATTTAGAAATAGAGATGAAAACCAAAATAGTTTAAATAGGTTAGAAAGAGTATTTTTGAGTCTTTTGAGTGTTTTTCATCTTCAATAAGGTCTAATAAGAACATTGGATAGGTTCTAGGCTGATTTTTTGAGTTTTGAGTTAAAATGTGCAACAATGCAATCTTGCACTAAAAGTTGCTTTTACAGCCTTTGAAGGCAAAAACATGAATTTGTTTGTAAGTGTGCAAGGTTTGGGGTCTTGAAAATGTAATAAGGTTGTTTCAAGGTTATTTGAATGGTTTTTGAGGTCATAGGTCTTTAGGATTGAAAGTTGCTCCAAAATTACAAAGTTGTCATGTTCTAAGTTGATGTAATTTCACCATAATGATGTAATTTCACTAACCAACAATTCCTTCTTTTAAAAAATCAGTTGAGGGCCATTGGGGAAGGTGGGAGAATGTTTAAAAATCCTCCCTTGGGTCGAGGTTGGGCTGTTGTTGGCATTTTTGAAGTCTTGAAGCATTTAATAAAGAGAAAACTCTATTTTTGCAGCATTTTTTACAGTTCTTTTGTTTGGTACGGACTGGTACATAACTGTACAACCTCAAAATATTCATGGTTTGATAGAGGGAAGAGAAAGATTCATTTTGGTGGTGATTTGGCTTGATTTCATTAGCAATTAAGCAAGTTACATCAATTTTAGTGAAAGTGGGTCTGAAACCCTACCAAAGAAGGGTTTGGTCACCAAAATGGACATAATTCCCATTTCCACCATGGGAAAAATCTAAAACTTGGTGGAATGTTAGGTTTAGGGCCCTTCTACATGCTGCAATTTTTTTCAGAGAAAAAGATGGAGGTTTGCAAAATTTATCTGATGCCCTAGGTTAGTTTTTCCCTTGTAAATGTATGAAAATGGTCTTTAGAATGCACTTTTCATAGTTTTATGAGTATTCGTGCAATATTAATGGATGGAAAGCATGGAACAGGTCTTGGGGAACCTGTTGGAGTCTTTTAAAGGAATTAGGGGTGTTGGGGTGTGCCTTGACAAGTTGAAATCTTCCTTGTATATGCCTAGTGAAGTCTTGTTTATGGCTTGTAAATAAATCTTTTGATACATTTGTTTTGGATGTTTGATCCTGTGCTTTTGGGAGCTTGTGGAGGATGGTGTTAGGAGTCTAAAACCATGTTTCATTGTCTAGTTAATGCTTTTAATCAGTTTTTATTTTGACTGTCCTATTGGTGAATGTTGCAAAGTTGCATGGGCTTGTGTAGGAGCGATGGAAGAATGGATGTTTTTTGGTGCAAGGTCTATTTGTTTGGTCATGTTGTGTTGTGTGAAGAGTGTTTACATCATCCCCAAGTCTTGTTGAGATGTCTAGTTGTGTGAGTCAAATTGAGTGGTTAAGTTGCATTATTGAGAGGAATTGTGAAGTTGGTGTGTGCATATATAGTATTTGAGAGAATCTTTTGAAAATAAAGTTTCTTCCCATGCCACTCTACATCATTTTCAATAGTATTTAGGGGTCTAGGTAGTAGAATTTTCAAAATGTGCAAAAAGTGCTAAGTTGTGAAATTAACAAATAGTGAAGAGTTTGATGTAGACCTGGGAGGCTCAATCACAACCAATTTGAAAACATGCCTTTAAGAGGCATCTAACAAGTTTAAGATGACCTATTTGAGCAAACCAAACAATCTTCAAAGCTTGACAATCATCAGAAGTTAGATTTCACACTTTCACCCCTTGAACCCTAGTAGTAGTGGAAACTCAGTTTGTGCCCAATAACTCAAACGTTCTCCTAAACACTAGAGAAACTCTTGATGGTTTTAGACACCCATTTCAGAGCTATTACACATATCTCAATGTTAGGTACAAGTCCTTTGGATCAAATCCCCAAAAAGACCTCTACTAGGCTGACCTAATTAGGCTGATTAGGCCTAATTTGCAAAGCAACATGCCCTCAAACTTATCACATGACCTTGAAACCTTGAGGTAGCATTTCTTAGGTTCCCAAACCTCCAAAACCACAACTAGATTCCTCTGGTACAAACAAATTCATGCCAAACCTAAAAACCCTTGTTTTATGCACTATTCAAGAGGGTTTATTGAATATGCTACTTCCACAACCTCCCGGACTATAAAAACAACTTGAAAAAAGGAAATTAACCCTGCAAATGCCTAAAATTTGAAAACATCATGACCTCCCATTGAGATTCTTCCAAACCTTAGGCCTAAGCCCTCATTCACATGCATTTTTGTTCACAAAATTCACAGTAGCAGCAAGTTTATTACTCCTATTTATTTCCTAGCACTCAAATAATGAATCCTACACTTAAATCAGACATCATAGGGTACCTTACATGAGTTATAGTTTCCATAGAAGAGTTAATGATCGTTGAAGGCCAAGTTTACATCATTTACACATGATATAACGACAATATTACTCATATTGTAAGTTTGCACCCCTAACACCTATAACTCATTAAAACCACACCAATGGATTGAAATCAGCCTTATTACATCCAAAAAAAACTAACCTTGTACACTTTACATGTAAATTCAAAAAATTTCCTTCAAAGGCTACAAAGATACTTTAGTGCAAGATCACCATTTTTCACATTTTGCACCTAAACTCAAAAACTCAACCTAAGACATGCTTAGTGGTCTTGATTGACCTTATTCAAAGAAAAAAATTCTTAAATACTCATCCATGTACCTATTAACCTCCTAATTACCATCAAATGATCAAATAAGGATGATGAGGTGTAGGTGCTCTTGCACGAGGGTTGTAAAAGTGTATTAAAGAGGGAGACCAAACACTCACCTCTTTCAAATGTTAGTTTTGGAAGTTGAAGTGGTTTGTTTTAGGAGGGAAAAATTATAAAATTCCATGAGAAACTTGAATGGAGGATGATCCTTGGATTGGGCACCAAACTAAATGAGGAAATGTTGAGTTTTCCTTAAGAAAAATGAGGTTTTGGTGAGTGAAAATGAGTTTCTGAGTTGGGAAGTGTTATTTTATGTTAGATTGAGCATGATTAGGGTATTTTAGGCTTGTTTGAATAGTTTTCAAGTTTTGGAGTGTTTGGCAAGTGCTACTTTAAATAAAACCTAGGGTTTCTAAGCCTAGGGAGAGGGTTTTATGGTTTGGGTGGTAAATGATTGAATATTTGCTATCTAATGCTATAATTTGAAGTTTTGATAGATATAAAATGCTTCCCCAAGGTTTCAAGAGATTACGCAAAGTTTTGAAGGTGGTCCCTTTGTAAAAGTGGGCTAATTTGGGGCCCTTAAAAGCGTAGAAAACCTGATTTGTGTAGTTTGGTACAAAACAAGCATTGGTGATTGTTGGATAAGTTGAAAGGATCTGTAATGGGTCCCTGATGTGTGTTGTGTTGTGAGTTGAAAGGTTGTGCGAGTGGAATTATACCTGATTGAGTGACTTTGATATGCTACAAGGAATAGTGTGAATATGTTGCATGAAGAAGTCCTGATGAAATTGTAAATTGTAAATTTTCTTTGCATATTGGAGTTGTGTATTTGTGTGTTGCAGGCCTCCCCCTACTGCATTAGGAGTATATTCCAATTTTTTAGACTTGTATGGAAAATTTGGTAGCATAGACAAGGCAATCAACTAGTTTGTAGAACTGTTTGACAAAATACCTCAATGAAAGCTTTGGAAGCATACACAAAGTAAGTCAATTGTTAAATAAAAAAATGCCTCAAAGAGATGTGGTTTAAAAATGTAATTGGAAAGTGTATAGAATTGTGTAATTTAAAATGTCCATTAACAACCTAAGGTTGTAACATGACAAACAAACAATGATCAACATGGAATATGCAAAACAACAAAAATGAAAGCAAGCCATAATAGAATGAAATAAAATGTACAAAGACTTCACATACCTAAAAAACTAGAGTTTCAAATGGAGGAGTTCTAC
>VDFB02105785.1:145301949-145335411 GCA_007258455.2 Sequoia sempervirens
CCAAAATTTGTAGGGGGAGCATGACCAAAATTCTGCGTTTTAGGAAGTGCCCAATTAGAAAATTAGTAAAAAATCAAATATTCATTAAAAAATTATTAGAAAAATTGTGCATCAACTAGATGTTGTTAGCTAACTTCTTAGTGTAGCGATTTTTAAATACTACAAAAAATTTCACCATGCTAGGGTTGTACAAGAGTTGCTATGTTATGTTTTTTTGACAAAAACAAAAACAATTTCTTTACATCCCTCTTTTGAACCCTTTAATCTCAACCATTTTCAAAATAAATTAGTAGTTTAGAAAGTAGACTCAGAGCACTTTGATCCTTATTTTTGTTCCATCTCAAAATTTTGAGTGTAACTATCCTCAATTTCATGTCCAAGGTCAGTATTTCCTGATTTCAGAAAAAAAGTGGCCACTTAAGCCCCCCTTTTGGGAACCATCTTGGTGCACTTACTCCCCTAGTGAAGTCAAAAATATTAAAAAATTAACGAATGAACTGAAATAGTTAGGAAATTACAATTATTTTAAAGAAAATCCTAACGTCTTGCAGGGGAATAGGTGAGAATATCAAGATTTAGAGATATTTCATCATGAACGAGGAAAAAATATGGGTGAATCATCATTCCCTGTATACGTGGAAAACATAGATAATGAGATAAAGTGGGAAAATCAAGCAGGAAACGTGTGTATTGTGCTTCAAGCTAAGAATTCATTAGCTATAAAAAGACATTTTCCTGATTTTATACAAGATATAGAATATCAAGTTTTTACTTGTTCTCTTTATAATAATGATATAAATAGTGATATATCTTGGTCTAACATAATGCAAAGTAAAGACAGGGTCGAAGATATGAAGATTTTCAGAAGATAAGAAAATAGATAAGTGAACACAACTGTTCATGGAAATGGACCAAGGCTAGGAGAAGGTACAATATTGTTGCACCAGATGAAATGTGTGCAATCGGTCTCTAGTGAGATCATTTTCATACATTTAAGCAAGATTTTGGGTAAGCACACCTTCGAATTTATGATGTTTAAATGTAAAAAAATTAAGATATTTCATTATTACAGTAGAATTTTGAAAATGTTGATAAGAGAATTTAAAGATAAATCTGTTGTAATTTGTACTAAAACTATAGAGGAAATAGCTATAGAAGTTGAAATAAATTACTTTTTTAGAGTTAATTTGTTGTGATATTAGAGTTAGGGTAGTTAGGGTTAGTTTAGATTAGCTTTAGTTTAGCTGTTTTTAGGGTTTTCCTTTGTGTTTGCTTTCTTTTTCTTTTGTTTGCTTGTTTTGTTTTGTTTTGTTTTCTTTCTTTGCTCGACTTCGACATTAGCAAATTCTGCTTAAATATATCTTAGAAATGAGAGTGAAATTCAAACATTTTGTAAAACTGAACCAAAAATGAGACAATAAAGCCATACACATTGAAACATGCTTTTAAGAAAGATACCAAAAAAAGATATATATATATATATATATATATATATATGTGTGTGTGTGTGTGTGTGTGTGTGTGTGTATCATGTATATACATCAGATATCAAAATCCTTGTCAAAATAAAAAAAGATTCAAAAAGTAAGGTGAGTAAAGTTGTGGATGGTAATAGTTATTTAGTCGATTTGGGATGCCTCTTCTATCAAAGCCAAATACCCTATGTAGGAAAGTTCGCGGTGAGTTTCAAAATCTTGGATATGGAGATCAGTAAGAAAAGGCCGAAGTGGAACTACTTCCCTATGTTCTAGGAACCGACGAATATCATCCATGGATGGAATCTAAATGGTCGGATGTGCAACAACTAAGATGGTGTCCAGATTCTCTAAGAATTCAGGCTTAACTATTAAGTTGGCAGCGACACAAACATCTTCAACAGGTAACCCAACATCCATAAGTGATGCTACAAAGTGAGAAGCTATGTCAGAGTAAAAATGGAAGTAGCGGCTGGATGCAACATATCTTTCCCTAAGGACTAAGCATAAATTTGGCATAGTGAAATTGGAAGTCCTAACAATAAAGATCTTTTCAAGCCTTTGTGGTGTGATGCTCCCCAAGAAAATGTTCTGTCTTCGAGAACAACCCAAGAAAATAGGAGTATCCATGGCTAAGAAGCAAATGAAAAAGTACATAACAGAGTGGAATTATAGAAAATACATAAAAAAGAGAAAGAAAAGAAAAGTGTGGAGAATTGAAGAAGAAATGCATGAATTTATAGAGAGCCATGAACAGAGTAGTGGTACATAGTTGCCTTGAGTAATTGTTTTTTTTGGAAATTATATGTGAGGTGGCAACTGAATAATAATCTTCAAAATTATAGGTTAAATCAAATAAATTCTTTACGTGCATATTTGGTGAAATTGCTTCGGAATTGAACAATACGGAGATTGTGAATCAAGCAAGTTGGAGATTTCAAAATTAATAGAGGTCATTTCCAATTTTTTTTTTAAAAGCTGTAATGATTGTGGAGGTGTTATGTGTGCGGATTATACAAGAGAATGAAGTTGGTAAGATGTTACATGTCATCACCTGAAGAAGTACATAGATAATATGTGCTAAGAAATGCATGCAAATTTAATGTGAAATAATGGTGATCGTTTTTCAAGGTAATAATGACATTTTGATCCATTAATGAAGTGCAACGCCGTCAAGTTGAGATAGTTAGCAAAATTTTTAGAAGTTGCCATAAATTTAATCAAAATGGTGGTAGCTAATGTTTCTAAATTTAGATTTAAATTTGGTGATTAAGTTGTCTATTGCTAAATTTTAATTTATGCATATTTTTTAACATATAACGAGCTATAGTTAGTTAGGATTTGGCATAATTAGTGAAATTTAGTTGGAAACAGACACTTACAGGGAATCATTTAATAAGTTTTTGGGAAGTAGTGAACTAATGAAAGGATTTACATTGAATGAAAAATCAAAAAGTAACCTTCACTACCACAGTAATTCCCAGCCTAATAGTGGTGCTTCAATGCTTGCAAGTTGATAAATGAGCTATTATTACAATATCAAAAGTGAAAAATGAGCTATCATTGCTAAATTCTTATATATATATATATATAAAGTGATATCAACTCTTCAGGCTATCCAAATAACTCTACTAGGGATATGGACGCTTGACTGACAATAGAGATATGTTTGGGGGAATTATGGAGACAACCTTGTTGGGGCTACGGACACCTGACTAGCAGCAAGGATCTATCCTTGGTTGGATTTGGAGGATTACTATATTATGTAGTTCAATGTTAATGAACTGATTCTATTTATTAAGTTCCAAAATCTAGAATTAATCAAGAGCACACACGGATGTTTCCGGCGGAGTTTTACTTTTTATGCCAAAATCTAAGTAAAGGTAGAAAGTTATTGTTCTAAAATATGTATAAGTTTTAATTTACAACTGGTGATTTGATTTCAAGTTTAATATTAAATTTGGTTTTATTGGTTGCAAGTTATTGTATGGTCTCACAACACACCCCAAGACTAAAAAGACTTGGGGACCTAGGTGAAAACTATAACTCCTATGGCAAGAGCTAACAAATTGGAAGATCACTAGAAGAGGAAGAAAGATAAATCTTTAATAAAGAAAGTACTTTGTGTGGTAAGTGTTTCGTGCACCGGGTACCGGGTATTGGAAACACATAAAAGGTGAAAGGTAATGTGAAGTTCAAGTGAAAGACTTTGGTCTGGTATGATGGAGTTCGGTAAGATGGAATTCTGGTATTAACCGAGGTCCGGGAAAGTAAGTGGGTAAATCTAAATATTGGGTACCGGGTACTAGATTGTAATGTGAAAAGGAAATGTTAAATTGCTTTATTTGTATAATGATCCCAGTGATCCAATATATATATATATATATATATATATATATATATATATATATATATATGTAAGGGTTTATGATATGCTTTTTGAAAGCGAGTTTTTATGGAATTTTGTACTAACACTTGAATAATGGTTTTATTTACATGAGATGTGACATATTTGTTTAAAAAGGGATTTAAGATTTGGAATTTTGTGATTGCATGAGCTATCGATTGTGATGCAAAGCTTGGGTATGGATGGCCAGGAAAACTTGAGTCATGGATGGAATAAAATTTAGTCTGGTTCAATCACTCTGGGAGGTGATAATGTAGATGGCTTTGAGTCCACCAGAATGCTGAGGATCTTGGTATTTCACATGTGGTGGGAAGAAATGCTTATTTTTGGGATAGCCCATTCCTGAGAGTGACAAAATTGGAGCCAAGCGATGTGTAGGGGGTGAAAATTCAACCTTATCATTATGAATTTATGGGAACCCCTACATATTATCATGATTGGAAGTATCATCCTAGCAAAGATTCTAGAAAAAAACTAGAACCCAAAGAGCTTCAACGAGTAATTGTAGTTGACTTCCATTGACTTCAATTGCAATTCTCCTATTGGTCACAATATTCCACGTGCCTTGATGAGATTGGTCCCTTAGATTTCCTCTCATGTATTTTTCTTATCTATATGAGCCTTGTGTTCTATAAAAGTCTAGAGGATGCTTATTTTTATTTTAAGTTCAAAATTTGTGGATGTTGGAGGAAAAACAACTTCTTTTAAGTTTTGTTCTTTTTCCTATTTTCTGAACCATTCTGGCATAAAAATTTGTATGCACATAGACATTAATTGATATTAGAGCTTTATGGATAGCTAACTATCTAAGTATCTTTTGTAGCTGGTTTTGTAAGTTCAGCTGAACAAGACTGTATGTTGTGCCGTTTAAGGGTGCATACAAAACCTACTCGGTGTCCATAAACGAAACCTTCTCTCTTTAAAAAATTGCACCATTTTATATGTAGCTGTGAAGCAATCTGGTGAAATATAAAGCATTTTGCTCTGTTTCGATTAATTCTTTGGGGCATCCATGGAGAATAACCAAGAGAAACTTTTATATTTTAATATTTTTACATTTTGTTTTAGAATAGATGCTTAATATTTTTGAAAATGTTCCAAAAAATATAAGTGAATGGAAATAGTTTTGTTGAAAATCTTTTATTTTCCATGAATTTTTTGAATGTTTAATGCTAAATCTTCTTAAGTGATAGCAAAGAAATTAGTGAGGATATATGAAATTCTATGTCAAATCTGTTGGTTTCATGATGTCTGAATTTATCATTGCAATTAGGAATGCTAACCTAAGATGTTCAAAGAAATAATAGATATATATGTGTGTATGTATAAAAAGGCCCCCTTGAGATTAACAACAATTGTCACATCATTACACAAGAGTGGCTCTAGTGGAACCATGACTTGGTTATCGAAGAATTGGGATTGAACGGAAGTCAATCTTTGCTCTATGAATGCAAAATTTCCCCTTCGGTTGTCTTTGTTCCATATCTTTCAAGAAGGATATGCTCTACGTTGTCTTGTCTATGGAGATTTTATTCGACTTGATTATTGCGAGTAAAACCATTGTCAATAGGTACATAAATTATGTTTGATGGAGAAGAAGCACCTGTAGAACCTTTGACATCCTCATTTGATTATTCAAAGCATTCCAAATTTGTAAGCTCCCGCACAGTAATATCATCATAGGGTATCCTGTCTAAAGAATGGAAAGGAATATGACATTCTTAATCACAATCATTGGGGAATGGTGGAGTATCAAGATCTCCATATAGCTCCAAAATCTTAGTCCAAAGAGTATGAGGATAGTCACAATGATCAATAGATTTCAAAACATCATGATCAACATGCATTGCAATAACCTCTAAAATATTATATCTGTTGCAGCTCTAAGAAAATTTATGAACACCTTGATATGGATCGAGAACTATACCATACAAATGTGGCAACAATGCAAGTGATCAGAGATTGTTTATGATTCCATCTCACCATTGTTTATAGTTTCTCTTGTGCAACATAACAAAGAAGGATAATATGCAAACCCCATAATGTACTATGAAATTTCTCCAAGATTACAAAGACAATGAACTTCAATATCAAATATAAACTTCCAAATAATGATATGCAACTAAAAAGATGCCTCCCAAATCAAAAAATTCTTCTTCAATCTACACGATGTCCAAGTAATGAAGAAAATGCACCAAATTGCAAAGATCCAATAAAAGATACCTAGAGCTAAAATTGAAAAAATGTGACTAGATTGATGAAAAAATATCTGAAATATTTTCTGAATGCTGCTTGAATCACCAAATTTTGACAATCTGATGAGAAGTTATTGGCTTTTGAGTCTAAAATGGAGGGTTGAATTCAATTGATTGTCATTTTCACTAGATTTTTTTTTTGCAAAATAGATGACACCACTAGATAGTGCACTAAATTACCTTTCTGACGGTTTCTTGTTTAACGATTTTTGATAGCGAGAAGATATGGCCCTCGGAAGAAAACTACCCAATTTGGGTTGTAGGCTAAATAGGTGCAAAATTTTAAGCACTTGGGGCAAAAAAATTAGCTCCCTTTGGGCTAGCTCTTAGTTGGTGATATGGTCATGGTAGAGTGTGGAGCAAAAAATAGGTTAGCCAAAGAAAAAAACCAAAATGAAGCCTCCCTTTTTTAAAAAAAACCTTTTATCACATATAAAAATGTCAAAAATAATTGAACAATCCAACAATAAAGTCTTGTACTTGATTTGAAAAGATGGCATACAACCTCCTATAGATAGTACCGGTAGTTGATAACGAAGGAAAGGTGGGTGATTGTCGCTAGCCAGAGGAAGGAAAAACGAAGAACAAAAAAAATCTGGAGATCAGTAAAGCAATCACCTGTATGTTAGCCCGTTCGTCAAACCCCCAATAAATAATTTTTGCCAAACTATAGAAAAGTTTTTACTAATAATATAAACCCTAAATTTTTGAAAGAGCCTACAATTAATTTTTTTTGCTTAGATTCTTACTGATGGGATATTCTGCACAGTCCATATGGATCGTATGACGAATTGATCAATGATGATAACCTCTGATGGCCTCTAGGAAAAAAACTCTGATTTTGATAATTTGGCAGCTGAGCCCTTGGTTTTTAGGCCTTTTGAAGACAATGGCTAGCTCAGATTGGACTCAATTTTCTCTAGAAATTAGTTGCTCCCCGGAAGTAGACAACTAGCCTGGAATGAAAGCCTGTCTTGCCTTGATGATGATCTCCATAACCTAACTTTCTAAAGAGAGATGAATTCTCCTATGGCCTAGTGCTTTTATACCATGTTGAGAATATGAATGCACATGAATTTTGATGAAGTTGGCTAAACTTCACAAGATCTTAACCAAGAAGAGCTCCACCCACACAAACAAGAAAGTGTTGCAACTCGGGCTTGCAATGAGATTCTTTTATGAGAAATTGATATGATACAATGTACAAATGCCCTGAATATATAGGCATAAGTGTGATACAAGATGCATTATGATGTTTCCATGTGTCTTGTTCTAACAACATGTGACAACATGTAAATCCTAACTAACTATCTAGGGAATGATGTACTAATTAAGGTAAGTTCTAGATGATGTACTAATTAAGATAAGTTAGTGTAGGTTTTTTAATATTTTTCCTACACATTATTAAGCATACCTTAGGTTATAGGAGATGTGGTTTATGTGAGGACACATGGTGTAATCCATCGGTTACATGTGTTGCTCCCACTCACACTTAGGTGGTTGAGTTTCACACCCTCTTTTGGCCTTATATGCCACCTCACAAAACCACTCATTTGTCTCTTTCTGAGTAGGTTATGCCACATGTTTGGCATTTTCCAAGTAGGCATAACTCCCACCTAATTTGGTTATTTGGGAGTTATTACCCCTCTTGGAATTATTTTCCCATATTGTGCTATATAATCAGCACTCACCTCTCCCTCCTATCTGGTTCAAATCTAGTCAAGATGAGTTCATATTAACTCAATCAATTCAAAGAAGAGTTGAGGCATATTGTATCATTTAGTGTGTGATAATAACATCATTTTGTTATTGGACTATATTCCTGCATTTTATCTCTTGCTGCTCTCATGTGGAAGGTTTATCTTGGTTTTGCAGGTGATCCTGGGTGCTCGAGTTCATCAACTCTTACATGGTATCAGAGCATCAGATCTGTAAGCCCCTTCTCAAATTTGAGAGATTTGTGAGTGTTTAATCAATATTGCAGGTTGCAACATGCCTTTGCTTGTCTTAAGTAGGTGATTCTACCTTTTCATGCTATTTTTTGGTTGTTGGGGTCGTTTTATGTTGCTAAAGACATTTTTTTTACACTACATCCATATTTTTTGTATATTTTAAAGAAAATCCACCATCTGGGTTTTGTTCGTAGCAGAAAAAAACCATTTGGGTCGTTGCTAGTTTCTGCATATAGGTTACATATTTTGCAGAATCTAAATTAGAACATTTCTGCAGACCCCCTCTCCAATTGCATTTTTGATTTTGCAGTCAATCTTTGGAGGGCCATAATTCAGTCATACAATCTCTTTTTTCAGAGGATTTTTTTTATGATTTGGGGTAGAATTTCACAGGATTTGTAGTGGTGTGATCCATTTTTTCTCAAGTGATCCGGATTTTCTAGAAAATCAGTTTTATCAGCAGATCTGAAGGACAGTTCTCATTTTTTTAACTTCAAATTGATGTAACTTTCACATACGACCTCGTATTGAGGTGATTCTTTTTTTGAAAGTGAATATTTTTTGAAGCACTACACATTGGTGCTATTTTGAGGTTCTAATTCTGAGATTTGATTGTACTTTCAGTATTTGGGTCTATTTTAGACATTTGTAAAACTCTGGAAAACAACTCCAGCATTGTAAACGCACTGATTTATAAAGTGCCAAATTATTTTTTGTTGGGGGGGATTCTTGATTGAGTGAAAAAGGGGGGGTCTCTCTTTGTGTGTGTGTGTTTTTTGATCTGTTCACTTGTGCTTTTCTTTTCCTTCACACATGGATCATTCTAAGGTTCCTTTGCTAACACCTTATAATTATGCAACATGGCATCAACATGCATGGAATGCCTTAATGCAACTTGGGTATACTCCATATGTTGAAAACAAGGTAGCTGAACCTGAAGATGATAAGGAAAAGATAAAATGGATGCTTGAACATACAAAAGCTCTTGGATGTCTTCGTAGCTTTGTTTCCCTTGATCTTATGTTTCAGATTGAATCTTGTACAAATTCACATGATGCTTGGGAAAAGTTAAAATCTTTGTATGGTACAACAGATGAAGTCAAAGGCTATCAGATTGAAAATGAATTGATGAGCCTTGATCCAAAGAACTTTGGCAACATCCAAGATTATATTACTAAGGTAAATGATCTGAGAGCACAATGTAAAGCTTGTGGTATTGATAAAAAGGAAATTCAGTTAATCTATAATACACTGAATAAACTTGGTCCTGAATTTGCAGCTTTTGTTTCTAGCTTTCATACTCATAGACTGACTATGGGATCTGCATACACTATGCCTTCATTTGCATCTTTTTCTGAGATGTTAATGCATGAACAACAAAAGCTTCTTTCTATGGGTCTCATAAAGCCAGCACAGAATCAAGCCTTGTTGGCTAGTCAACTTAAGGGACAGAAAGAGTTAGGACAATCTGACAAGAAACAAAAGAAATCTAAGAAAAATCCACACACAGATCAAGCACAACACAAATCCTCTACAAGGGAGGACTCATCTAAGAAGGAGAAGTCTCCTTGTTCATATTGCAAGAGGATTGGACATGAAGAACATTCTTGTTATAAGAAGGATATTGATGAATTGAAACATCTTCTTAAGAAGAACAACATTGATCTACCTTCTAGAATGTCTGAGTCTACTTATTCTTCTTCACATTCCAAACAGTCAGGATCTAGTAAGGATAAAGGTCATGCATAATTTGCTTCTGAGTCTAAGAAAAATAAAGGTAAAGCTCTTTGTGCTTCTACAAGTCATGAATTAGGGAAATGGCTCCTAGACTCTGAAGCTTCTCATCATATGGCTTCTTCGCAGTCTATGTTCTCTTCTTTTGAGCCTTGTGCTATGACACCTATTCTGATGGGCAACAACACTTACATGAGTGTAATTGGGAAGGGTTCTATTGATATTGGGGATGGCACCTTCAATGATGTTTTGTGTGTACCTCACTTGACAAACAATCTTCTTTCCATCTATCAGATCACTCATGGTGGAGCAGGGAAGATTGTGGAATTCACACCTGATTCAGTTATCATCAGAGACTTGGAGAGAAAAGAGATAATTGCTACTGGGAAAGTTGACCATGAATCTTGGTTGTATACTTTTTTAGACTTTGCACCTAATGATGGTTCTAATCCTTTGGCTATTGATCACACTCCTTGTGTGACATTTGATTTTGAAGAGAATTTTGGCTATTTGAATCTTGGTATTCTCACATCAGATCCAATTATTGAGCCTTACATTCCTTCTCCTCTAATGATTGTTGCTTCTGAAGATACTTGTGTTACTTTCATTCCTACTTATGATTCAGTGCAACATGATCGACATTATCTTCCAGATATAGTTGCTTGGGATGACTACTTGACAGACATTATAGGTTTGTTCATAGAGTCTCATATTTCAGACTTGGGAGACACTATTCATGACATCCATCTTCTCTTTGATGAAGTTGATTCTTCTTCAGTTGTTATGGAGGAACATGTGGATCCTCTTGTTCATTCTCCACATGATCATTCATCACAGTTTGACATGAGTGTGGATACTTTTGAGCAGCATTTGGAGGAGGCATCTTTGTTTTCAGAGGAGGTAGTTGAGTCTTTGGATTTTGTTCTACACACATCTCTACTAGGTTTTGGATTGTCATCTTCATCAGTGTGGCCTATAACACCCGAGTTGGTGATGGCAAATTTCGGCATCAACATGGAGACAAATGAGCAATTTTCAGAGACTTCATACATTTTGAGCTTTCTTCCCTTATATTCATTTTAGGAATGGGAAGACATTCTTCATACACCTTTGGTTTTGTTTCTTCCTAAGGGGAGGAACATTGTTCAACAATCGTGGACCATGTTCTACATTCAGTTTCGAGCTTCAACCATTGGCATAGTTGACTACTTTGGGGAAGGCTACATGGTCTTTCCTATCCTTTCTATTTTGGAGGGGACTTCTTCCTTGCATGGGATTCTTCTTATGTTAGGAAACTTGTTTTCTTTTCTCTCTTTTGGGGAGGAGTTTTGTCCCACTGGGTTTTCTCCTTTACTTCATTTGTGAGAAAGTATTTTGTACATGGGTACCTAACATGGCCTAGTAGCCGAGACCCATATTTGCATCTTTGTGTCTTCTCACCCACCTAAGCTATGCTTAAGGGGGGGTGTTAGTGTAGGTTTTTTAATATTTTTCCTACACATTATTAAGCATACCTTAGGTTATAGGAGATGTGGTTTATGTGAGGACACATGGCGTAATCCATTGGTTACATGTGTTGCTCCCACTCACACTTAGGTGGTTGAGTTCCACACCCTCTTTTGGCCTTATATGCCACCTCACAAAACCACTCATTTGTCTCTTTCTGAGTAGGTTATGCCACATGTTTGGCATTTTCCAGGTAGGCATAACTCCCAACTAATTTGGTTATTTGGGAGTTATTACCCCTCTTGGAATTATTTGCCCATATTGTGCTATATAATCAACACTCACCTCTCCCTCCTATCTAGTTCAAATCTAGTCAAGATGAGTTCATATTAACTCAATAAATTCAAAGGAGAGTTGAGGCATATTGTATCATTTAGTGTGTGATAATAACATCATTTTTTTATTGCACTATATTCCTGCATTTTATCTCTTGCTGCTCTCATGTGGAAGGTTTATCTTGGTTTTGTAGGTGATCCTGGGTGCTCAAGTTCATCAACAACTCTTACAAGATGCATTATGATGTTTCCATGTGTATTGATCTAACAACATGTGACAACATGTAAATCCTAACTAACTATCTAGGGAATGATGTACTAATTAAGATAAGTTCTAGATGATATTCTAGAAGGAATCTTATCTCCTAAATACATGGAAAGGGGGATGACCCCATTATTAATGATTTTTCTAATAATGCAACCTAGGAATTAATTAAATATAATGCCTAAGTAAACTTATGCTAGTGTAATTAAATAATAAATTACACCAATACTTGTATAGAGGTTTTAAAAATGAAAAATGCAAATTTTGAGTTATTGTTTATGTTCTCTATTCTAGGTTATAGACTATTATTACTGTGACAAATTTTTCATTACTTAGAAATTTTTTTCCACATTTTGATGTCTATATGAAAGTGCAACTAATGAAAAAAATTGAAAAAAATGACAACTCTTTGAATGCAAAAAGAATTGAAATTTTGATCTAAATGATTGAAAAACACTCTTAATACAACTAACATGCAATATGTATGCAAAATTTATGCTAATTTCTAGATTTTTGTGATTTTGAATGATGCAAAATATAATTAAAAAACCCTAAATGAAAAATAATACAATTTTGAATCCCTAAATGGAATGCAATGTAAACTAATGCAAATCCTAGAACTAGGGCTTGAATTATGGAAAATTTCAAAAGGTATATAATCTTAACATGTCAGGTTCACCAAAATGAAACATAGAAAAAGTTAAGCATGTGGTTTGTCAATATGGAATGATAAAGGGTATGTGATCCAAAGGTTCAAACACACTCACACTTTCCCTAATTTCATTATAAAAAGAGATCTCAAAGGGGTAGAGTTGAATTTCAACCTTAAGGTGAGCCAACCCTACTTTGGGATTTGTTGTTTTCCTTATGACATACAATGGTAAAATATGATTGAAATGCACTTTGGGGAGATAAAATAAAAATGATTAATGAACTCAATTATGCAATGTAAAACTTGAAATTTAGATTTAAATCATAATACAAATATGAATCACAATCTTTCGACATATCTGGGAAGGCTAAATTGTTGTGTACTTGTCAAAAAAATGGGTGCTGAGTGTCCTACAAGGAATCATTTGCCCTAGGGTGAATGGATTTTTGTACATAGTTTTTCCTCAACTTTGGGGGTCCTTTGGAGATGGATCTAGGATGCTATTTGCCTCAGGTTTGACTATCAAAAATCCAGAAATAAAACTTGTAGGTGAGTTTCCGTGTCTTGACAACTTTGATGACAACTTTGACAACTTTGCGAAATTGCACTTTTGATCTACTTTCAATCCTTATTCACCTACAAATATACACATAAAAAGAGAGGAGAAAAATGATTGTTTTTGGTGGATAAGGGTTTTCCTTGGTATAACCCTAGTTTAGTAATTAAACCTTGATAATGAAATAATGAAAAAATGAAGGAATTGATGAATGGAAAAAGTTTGTTACACCTCACCAAACCCTTTAATGGTTTCCCTTAGAGGAATGAAGTCTACAAAATATCTCTAAGGATTGGATCTTGCATGAAATGGCTTGATTTCTTGATAGATCTTGATGCTTGAGTTCTTGCTTGAAACTTGAAACCTACATTACAATGTTAGCTCCAAAAACATGCATGAACACACATAACTTTGACATCATGATTGGATCTTGAATGCTATTGTAGATGACTGATAATTTTGCTCTCTAGTGCTCTTGACAATAATATTTTCTCTTGTGAAAGTTTCCTTAATGCTAGATAATTATCCTTATACTTGAATTGATAAAATAACTATATTTATAGGTGCTCCTTTAATTACCCGACAATTAAACACCACAAGCTGACCTTTGCAACTTGAATTTAGATAATTAAAATACCACAAAAAATAAAATAAAATTAGGCATGAGACTTAAGGGGGACCCATTTCCCTTGGGCGAATGGGTCTGTTCACCCCAATGGAATTATATTTGGCATTGTGTCAAATGCAAGGTTTCAAGGTATACATGTTAGTTTTTGTGATGATATTGTGCAAGGCATTCATTAAAAAACATCTTGTAAATTATATGGTTGAGTTTGTATTTATACTCCTTGTTTCATGATTAGAAGAAAAAGGTTGTTTTCTAATCTTCTAGCTATAGCTCAATTGGAATTAATATGATTTCTATGGAAAAATAAAAAAGTTTTTTATTTGCTAGGATTTCAGCCATAACATCCTTTGCAAGTCATAAAAAGGGAAGTATATATTCTTTTTTCATTGATAGAACTCCATGCACTCCATATTCTTGGCATACATTGAAGGGTTAGTGTTTATTGATTGGTATTTGATGGGATAGCATGTTATTCTCAAAGGTAGCAATCACTACTATGTTTTTTGATTAAATTTGTTCATGCAAATAATGTCAAACATCAACACAATAATGTGTTTTGTTTTGCAAAAGTAAAAGTTATCGAGAAAACTGACATAATGATTGTGTTGCCCTAAATATTATCACTTTGCAAACAACACGGTTTTGTTGTCACAAATGACTTAGGGCTCGATGAAACTTGGAGAACAAGGTGGTATAGTGGGTGGGTATGCAAAAAATGGTTTATAGGTCTTCATGGCATTTGGTTTTCAAAGCATTCAAAGTGATGCTGAATTCATTGTGATGCTTCTCTAGTGGTAATGTCATTTTGGTAAAACCCTAGTCTAGTTGTTTTTGAATACAATCTGGAAAATGTCAACGGATTTCTTGGGTTCAAGTGTACATTGTCTTTATCACTTGTTTATGATTCAATTTTTTAGTCATTCATACCCTAGTTCCATTTCCTGCATTGATGGCATTTTTTTTCTATTCTATGGTTATATGCCATGTCAACTTTGTTTTTTCTCTATTCATAATGGTGTTCCAAAGTTACACTTTCATCTCTATCACTAGGGTACAAAATGCATTTTTTGTGGTTTGTTTTGTGTTTTCTAGAGGAAGGTTTCCACCATGGCTTTATTGTTGTTTACATTCCAATAAAGTTTCAAAAGGGTTTATACTTGCATTTACAAATGGGTTTATTGTTTTGGGTTTTGTATTTCCCATTGCTTGGACATGGGTTCTTTCTTCTTATACACTGCTGTCTATAAAGTTTATACCAAGGTTTGTTGTATACATGTGTTGTGGGGTATTTTGTGTGACTTGTATAAACAGTTTATACTCTAAGTCGATCATGTATAGGTATGTGCCACATTTTTTTTCACACAAAAAAAATATCAGAACACTATGACAAAAATAGTTATGGAATTTTCAGTTATTTTGTTGACAGATGGTAGAAGTCAGTATCTTTTTTTGGGTGTTATAAAAATAGTGATTTGGAACTATTATGAGATCAATGATTTTATTGCAATATCATATAATATGTAAGAATTGTCATTCCTGGATAGAATGCATAAATTTGTCTTGTAAAAGTTGCATACAAAGAGAGTTGAAAATAGATTGATATATTTTGTGTTTTTCAGGTTCCAATGAAATGAACCTATATGATATAAGGATATATTAGTTTAGTTGTAATGGTTTGGATTGTAATAGGGTAATCCCTTGATGTTATGTTTCTTCCTTCATTGGAGATTTATTAGTAAGACCATGAAGTGTATGCTTGTAAGGTAGATGTGTGTATGCCAGTGAGGCATTCTTGTAACTAGTGAGGTTCTTTGGTCAGTGAGGCCATTTTTACTAGTGAGGCATTTTTGTATAAGCCAATGAGGCAAATTTTTTGAGTGGTTTTTCTACCCCATGAGGGTTTTCCACTTAGGACAAAAATAGTGTTATAATCTTGTTGTCTTGACATGATGATATTATGTGTTTAATTGCTTTAATGTTTCTCATTTTAGTTTTATGATTGCATTCAGTTCATGAATGTTTTAATCATTGAAATATTAAAAGCATACATTGTTTGAAGATTATTAAAAGAAAAAAATAATCTAAGACATTGATTCACCCCCCCTCTTAGTGTCTTCACCACTCCAACAAGTGGTATTAGATCCAAACCCTTGATTTAACAAGCCTAATCAACTTAAGGGTTCTTGGTATTGGAGTGTTGTTTGTTATGGAAAATCTAGACAAACCACATGTTTTTGATGGCACAAACTTTGTCTATTGGAAATTCAGAATGGAACGTTATCTGGGCTCTTTAGAATTTGATGTTGTAGAATTTGTTAAAGTTGAATACACTAGAAAAAATCCTACTACACAAGATGAAAAAAAGGATTTTGGTCATGATGCCAGAGCAACAAATGCAATTTTCTTTGCTCTTAGGAATGGAATTCTTGTTAAAGTAATGGATTGTAAAAATGCTTAACTAATATGGGATAGTCTATCAAAGATCTATGAAGGTGATGATAAAGTAAAATAAAAAAGGCTTCAAACCTTTAGAACTAAATTTGAAGAATTAAAAATGAATGATGAGGAGAAGGCTGCAAATTAATTTCTTAGAGTTCAAGAAATTGTGAGCTGAATGAGAGGTGCTTGAGAAACTGTAGATGAACAAATTGTTGTTAAAAATATTCTTAGGACTTTAACTCCTAGATATGATTCAAAAGTTTCAGTTGTTGAAGAAAGGGATCCATCAACCCTTTATGTAGTAGAGTTGCAAAGAATATTTACAACCAATGAAATGAGAATCGATAGTGATGCCTCCTCAAGCAAAGAGGCAGCCTTTAAGACAAAAAGGGAATCTAACACAAACTCAGATTTAGAATTAGACAATGACGATGAGTCTGTTTTTGTTGGTAAATTAAAAAGAGGTTCACGGAGATACAAAGGAAAATTTCCCTTCAAATGTTTTGGTTGTGGAAAGGTTGGGCATTTTGCAGCCAAATGTCCTAACAAGGACACAAATAGTGATGAAGAATACAATAGAAAACAATACAAGAAGAAACAAAACAATAAGAAAAATTTTAAAAAAGAAGAAAAGTTTGTTTACTAAAGAAACTGATGCAATTGATAGTTGTACTGAGGCTTCAAGTGGAGAAGAAGGTGAGATTGTATTTATGGACTCAATGAATAAAATGGAATTGCAAGAAAATAAACTTGCAAATACTTTTGCTTCTAATGAAGAATTGGGAGGTTTTGAGAATGAACTGAAAATTGCTCTAAGTGAAGTTCAAGATTTGAAAAAGGACTTAGTATATCAGAAAATTCAGATTGAGCAAGATACTGAGAATCTAGTAAGTAAGATTCTAATCACTGAAAAGGAAATTACAGACTTAAAACTTCAAGTTGAAATTCTTAAGATCACAAGGATGCAATTAGAATTCAAGGAAGAAAATTGTTGTATCTTAGAAACTAAAATCAACAATCTAAGAAAGGAATTTGATAATTTTACAAATCTTTTGAATAAACGAAATTTTTATGAAGACAAGTCAGGGCTTGGTTATATGGATGATTCATGTGTTTTTCAAGATGTAAATATGGAAGCTGAAGAGTCTTTGACATCCTTAGTAAGACCCAAAATGAGCTCAAAATCACAAAGAGGAAAAGCTAAGTGTGGCAGATCTAGACATGCTTCCTACAACAAGAAAGAGAACAGTCTTTCTAAGACATCTATGCAAAACAAAGTTAAGTTGATTTGGATGCCTAAAAAGAGTGATGTAGAACCAAAAGGTATTTTTAATCAAACTGCATTACATGTTAAAGTTGGAAGTACATGGATCTTAGATAGTGGTTGTTCTCATCATGTGATAGGGGATAGAAGCAATTTTACGAACTTGAATTTGGTGATTTTGGTTTAGTTTGGTTTGGTAATGATGATTGCATACAACTTATGGAAAAAGGCACAGTGGTTTTTGGTAATAAAATTTTCCTGCCAGATGTTTATTATGCAACAGGTTTAAAACATAATTTGTTAAGTGTGACATAGATATGTGATCAAGATTTTTCGTATTCTTTTTTATTCTTGTGGGTGTCAGATTAAGAAGAAATCAAGAGAAATAGTTGCTGTTGGTTCGCAGACACAGGGAAATATCTATGAAGTGACTAGTGTAAAAGTTCTTGATCAGTTGAGAAGGAGTCTCTATGATCTTCCTCCTATTTCTTTTTACTAATCAATCTTTGTGATTGCAGGGTGTGCTTTAAAGTTTTATCTAATATCCCTGAAAGTATAAATTGCAGTCAAATCTTTGCAGTTTAGCTGGTGTTTTTGGAGTAGTTTGCAATTTTTATATTACCTGAAGGATTGTGTGTTAGTGTGCTACTATTTTATTGTATTGATTATATCAACAGAGTTATAGAGAGTCTTCTTGAGAGTGCACAGTGAATTGGAAACCTCAGTTCATTTTTGCCTCTAATATCAGTTGTTTGGACAGTCTACGCTCAACTATTTTGTCTTCACAAAGAGGAAGGATCTATGATATGAGAAGAGAACTTTTAGAACATTATTCCTTTAGGAGATGGAGAAGAAAGATTATGTTCTTCCTTTGAGTCATGCAATTTGTCTACTTCATGAAGCAATGTGAAACAGGGAAGTACAATGCAGTGAATGTTGTTTTGAGGAGAATCTTATTGTTGAAATGACAATGAAAGTTATAACAATTTTGGTTGTTTATTTGCAAGATTTTAAGGCTTCTTGAAACAGTCTTGTCTGAATTCTCTTAAAAGTATACATGGTCTTAGAGGGAGACTTCATGTCTATTCTACACCCATGGTTCAACTATTCTTGTGTATGCTTTTGTGAATCTATGATGCATACTAGTATAATGATGATGCACTACTTCTGTTTTACTAGTGTATAATCATTCTTATCTGTTTGCACCATTTGTTTCATTAAGCATTGGTTCATTTCATGGTTGCATCTAGTTCTTCTTAGTATTATCAGTGTTCATCTTTGACATGTTCAGTGATATTCTATTTGATATTCCACTGGGTGTTATTACATGCATTTTGGCATTGCACTACGGTTTGGATTGATTGGTATAACCGTTGTTTGGTGATTCAGATTGGAAATTTAGATTGATTCAAGTTTCATGAGACAATCACATAAGAAAAGAAAACATCAGTGAAAGAAACATTTGTTGCTTGGACACATGTCAGTAATAAGCAGTGACTTTTGTGAGCAGTGATTAAACAATGCTATATCATAAGGAGAGGTTTCTTGCATTTTTCATTCCCATGGTACAAAATATTTTTGGTGATTGGTTGTAACACATTTGTTACAATTTGGTGTTATGTACATTCTCAACTTGTCATTGATGTATAACAATTGTATTCATTACATTCTTAGTTTGTTCTTAGTGCTTGATAGTGATATTCCTTTGTGCTTTTGACAGTGAGCTGCTGCTTACAGGTTGTGCAATTGATGCATACATTGATATTTCTGGTACTGTTTGTATTGATGATATTGGCATTTGATCTCATAGTATTTGATTTTATGAGTACCCTAGTTCAATAATTTTGCTTCTCAGTTCTTGGATATTTGTTTTATAGTACCAGACAAATAGTTTGTTCTATGACATTTTCATAGTGATAGTCTACTTTGGTGATATGCATATTTGATGTGGCCAGCTTTCATTCTGACTGTGAATGTGATCTTTGAAATTGTTGACATTATCTACATGTTGAAATTTCCTTGGTGTAAGGTAACAACTATTTGTAGGTATTGCGACTTGATCACTGCCAACTACATGTTGAAAGTGGCAGTGTGTTACAAGTTTTCCTTGGTAACAATTACATAATGAGTATTTTGTTTTAGTATGCCACTATTTAAAATGGTATCCCTGTCATTTAAGGTATTTGTTCCTAAGGTTGATGATTCTTGACATTATTATTATTTATTGTGTTCCTATTAATATCTTTGAAGATTTTAGAAGGTCCCAAATAAAGGCACAGTGTCCATAAAGAAAGTAAGCAAAAGATTCTCAAGGTGACAATCAAAAAACATCATAGTATCTTGTCCTGGACAATATTTTATGATTGATATCTTGGGTTATGATCACATATTGATATCAGATATATTTTTTTGTGAAAAGGTGTTGGAAAATGATGTGATTCTGAATTATGTGACTTCAAATAAGCAACAAAAGTTGTTCTTGAATCCTTGAGAGATAGACTTGGTGTCTTTTCTCTCAATTATCTACAGTGATCTAACTCCTCTCCTTGGAGTTAGGGGGAGATTTTCATGCTTATTCTTACGCTAGTTGGTGTTTTTTTGGCATTGTTGATATTGTTGGTTATCCTGTAGCTTTTTCAATTTTTGTTCTCCTTTGGCATTGTTGTCAAAAGGGGGAGAAAGTGTTGCTTGGTTTCAAATATTTCAAGATGTTTTCTATTGCTCAGATATGTGATGCTTGGTGTTCATGCTTGGTTATGTTTTTGGTAGTGGTATTGATGGCTGTGGTTATGGTTTCAGGATTGCTACAAGATTGTGTTTAAACAAGTGCATTTTTGGCTTAGTTGACACCAATGCCAAAGGGGGAGTTTGTTGACCCCAATGGAATTATATTTGGCATTGTGTCAAATGCAAGGTTTCAAGGTATACATGTTCAGTTTTTGTGATGAAATTGAGCAAGGCATTCAATAAAAAACATCCCACAAATTATATGGTTGAGTTTGTATTTATACTCCTTGTTTCATGATCAGAAGAAAAGGTTGTTTGCTAAGCTTCTAGCTATAGCTCAATTGGCATTAATATGATTTGTGGAAAAATAAAAAGTTTTTTATTTGCTAGGATTTCAGCCATAACATCTTTAATTATAAGGCATAAAAAGGGAAGCACCTATTCTTGTTTCATTGATAGCACTCCATGCATTCCATATTCTTGGCATACATTGAGATGGAATACATTGAAGGGTTAGTGTTTATTGATTGGTATTTGATGGGATAACATGTTATTCTCAAAGGCAACAATCACTACTATGTTTTTTGATTAAATTTGTTCATGCAAATAATGTTAAACATCAACACAATAATGTGTTTTGTTTTGAAAAGGTAAAAGTTATTGAGAACACCGACATAATGATTGTGTTTCCCTAAATGTTATAACTTTGCAAAAAACATAGTTTTGTTCTCACAGCTGACTTAGGGCTCGATGAAACTTGGAGAACAAGGTGGTATAGCGGGTGGGTATGCAGAAAATGGTTTACAAGTTTTCATGGTAGTCTGTTTTCAAAGCATTCAAAGTGATGTCGACTTCATTGTGATGCTTCTTTAGTGGTAATGTCATTATGGTAAAACCCTAGTCTGGTTGTTTTTTAATACAATCTGGAAAATGTCAAGGGCTTTCTTGGATTCAAGTGTACATTGTCTTTATCACTTGTTTGTGATTTGTTTTTTTAGTCATTCATACCCTAGGTCCAGTTCCTATGTCGATGGCATTTGGTTTTCTGCTCCATGGTTATATTCCATGTCAACTTTTCTTTTTCTCTATTCATAATGGTGTTCCAAAGTTACACTTTCATCTCTATCACTAAGGTGCACCATGTATTTTTTTGTGGTTTGTTTTGTGCTATCTAGAGGAAGGTTTCCACCATGGTTTTATTGCTTCTTACATTCAAATAAAGTTTCACAAGGGTTTATACTTGCATTTACAAATGGGTTTATTGTTCTAGGTTTTGTATTTCCCATTGCTTGGACACGGGTTCTTGCTTCTTATACACTGTTGTCTATAAAGTTTATACCAAGGTTTTTTGTATACATGTGTTGTGGGGTATTTTGTGTGACTTGTATAAATAGTTTATAATCTAAGTCGATCATGTATACGTATGTGCCACATTTGTTTAAAATGTTTGTAGTTCACACAAAAAAAAAGTAGAACATGATGACAAAAATAGTTATGGAATTTTCAGTTATTTTGTTGATAAATGGCAGAAGTCAGTATCATTTTTGGGTGTTATAAAAATAATGATTTGGCTCTATTATGAGATCAATGATTTTATTGCATTATCATATACTATGTAAGAGTTGTCATTCCTGGATACAATGCATAAATTTGTCTTGCTAAAGTTGTATAGAAAGAGAGTTGAAAATAGATTGATATATTTTTTTTTTCAGGTTCCAATGAAATGAACTTGTATGACATAAGATATATTAGTTCAGTTGTAATGGTTTGGATTGCAATAGGGTAACCCCCTAATGTTATGTTTCTTCCTTCATTGGAGATTGATTAGTAAGACCATGGAGTGTATGCTAGTGAGGTATTCTTGTAACCAGTGAGGTTCTTTGGTCAGTGAGGCCATTTTTTCCAGTGAGGCATTTTTGAATAAGCCAGTGAGGAAATTTTTTTGAATGTTTTTCTACCCTATGAGGGTTTTCCACTCAGGACAAAAACAATGCTATAGTCTTGTTGTCTTGACATGATGATCTTATGTGTTTAATTGCTTTAATGTTTCTCATTTTAGTTTTATGATTGCATTCAGTTCATGAATGTTTTAATCATTGAAATATTAAAAGCATACATTGTTTGAAGATTATTAAAAGCAAAAAAAATCTAAGACATTGATTCACCCCCCTCTCATTGTCTTCACCACTCCAACAGAGTCTTAGGACCTAAATCTAGGGAGCTCAATTTCCAAGGTGTTAAGTTCAATGTAGGCATTAATTAAATGTGGGTCTCCCTTTCAGAAAATGAAATTAATTAGGCTTGTGAATGCATAATTGGGCCAATTAAAGAATTAATTAAGTCTAGTTAATTAAGGGGACCCAAACATAGTGTGAAAATTTAAAGGAGTACATTTTTCAACACTACACCCATATCCTAAAAACATCACATGTATCATGTAATAATATATTAATTAATAAGCACAAATAATCATCCAAGACACAAATATATCATGGAATTAAATTATATTAATCAGACAATAAAATTGGTTTTCTAGTTATTTGTAGAATTAGGATGTAAACAAATATGATTAAGCAAACAAATCCACAATCGTGTAACCATAGTCAAGAAACCAAAAAAAATCTAGGAGATAATAACAACGTCCTAACACTCAACCACTCCACCACCTATAATCGTGAATCAATCAATACCACAACTTATCAACCACATACATCATCAGGTCACATAAATTCTTAAATGTATGTGAATATTCATGACACTAGAAGTGATATGACTGAATTAGTATTTAATAATTAATAATTAAATAACACCTATATCAATGAATTATCTAACAATAATGATATAGTAGTGTAATTTTATCATAACATTCTATATATCAAATGGAAACAATGAAGTCGAAAGATAATAATAACTCTAATCATAAAATAACTCATAAGAGATATAATCATAAATTCACCTTAGTGTTAAATGTCATTATGCAAAAGAGTAAAAATATCATATGCATAATCTAACATAGAGTGTGAGGCAAAATAAAGACACATCACCTATGTGACTTAGAATGTTGGTGATAGATACCATGAGATGCATGTAACAAGATTAGAGAGGAGCTATATTATCCTATTATTACAAAATTTTATTTAGTTTATGCCATAGTTACTAATAAGGCTACGAAATTCAGGTTTTGGTATTGAAAAAGTTATGTACTATGAAGTGTCTCCAATATTCTTGGATCAATTTCTCATTTTTGGAGATGCAATGGACCCATTGCATATAAATGTGGAATAAAATGTGGGAATTTTGGAGAAACTTGTATTTTAGTGTACTATTATCCTTCAATGAAATTGACCCAGTTTCACAATTTGGAAGAGATGGGTCTCTTGTTGATGTGGTTATTAAAGTTTGATATCAACAATATAATAACTATATACCAATACAACATAGCTATAATTTAATTTAGATGGGTTTTATGAGTATCTATGGTTTTTTTAAAATTGTATGCCCCCTTATAGCCATTAGCAATGACTAATATGAGAAATCTTACTAGGGGGCCATCTTGCATGATGTTATTTTTTTTTTTGTTGCATTAGCCTTCTTTGTTGCATTATTTGAAAACATAGGTTACAAAAAGCTAAATTAATCAAGTGTTGGACTTGTCAAAATTTTGAGGTTTTTCTTACTATTGTGTCATCATACCTTCTCTATCAGTTTTGATTCCTAGTGTTGAACCTTGCTAAAGTGGCTAAGTATGAAACTTGTCAATTTTTTGGGTCTTCGGGGTTTCCCTTCCATTGATGCCAAATTAAGTCCCCTTCATGAAGCCTCCTTGATCCTCGAAGTCTGCCTTACAAAATTACCTAAGTGTTGAACTTATTGAGCTTTCAGGCTATCAGTTTATTCCATACCTTCACCCCTTTTTTGCATGCTTCCCTTCACTCTTTGCAATTTTAGGTAATCCCACAATAGTGAGCCCCACTTTTGGGACATCCTAATTTTTCCTAAAAAATCACATATTTTTTAGAAAAATTAATGATTTAAGCCTTGAGGGGTTCCATCTAAAGGGTTTTAATTGAAGAGGGTTAGATAAGACCCACTTAGATCAAAATCCCTTCAATAAAACCCATCTAGTATTAAATCATACCCACAACGGAGTCTCCTTCACACCTATCAAAACCACTTTTTCTTTATTTTTTAAGGGATCAAATAAATTCATTTGGAAATTATGTTTTGTAAGTATGTAGCCCTTATTATAAGGTTTTGAAAAAGTATAATTCTGAATATTTTTAATTTTATTATTATATTTATTTTTGTTTCTTGTGAATGTAGGTTTTTCAATAAACATCAAGGTATTTGTTTCACATATGCAAAAATAAAATAAAATAGAGAAATAAGAGTTTAAAAAATATTTGTTCCCTAAGTATTGATGTCCTTGTTTCGACAAAAAAAAAAAATTATGTATTGAAGTTGGATACATACGAAACAATTTATGTATTACGACATACACCTATGTCTAGATTATAATTATTGTGATTTCAAAAATTAATTAAAAAATATATGCAACAAAAAATTATGATAAATATCCATGCACTATATATTGATGTTACAAATCTATATTTTATTTTATTTTTCCTTTCTATAAAAAATTTATGCATTACAACATAAATATCACTTTTTAAAACTGGTGTTTACTATAAAAAAAAAGATATTAAAAGTTACGTAAAAAAATTCACAATTTATTTCTAAATTATTTTAAAAAATATATTAAAATCTACACACAAATCATCACAAATCACTAGTCACATCATCTCTAAATTATTATGGTTTAGTTTCTATAGGTTTCATAAAGTCAAATTTTGGTTTCAATAGTATAATTGGAAGTGGATTGGGCCAGGAGAATTTTTTTGGTTTCTGGGCATTCCCTTTGCTTTCCAAGCGTCCCCGACTGAGTTATGGCAAGCTATTCTTTCTAGGGTTGAGAAAAAGCTTGCTTACTGGATTACTAAGCCCCTCTCTTTGGTGGGGAAATTCCAAGTGTGCTCCAAGGTTCTTGCGGCTACCCATGTTTATTATTCTTCTTGTTGGGCTCCGTCAAAAGCTTCCTATGGAAAGCTTGAAAAATTTCTTTGTGATTTTCTTTTCCCACAAAGGGTTTCACTGTGTTTCCTAGGAATTCTGCTGCCTTCCCAGAGATTCTGGAGGACTTGGGTTGCTCTCCACTCAACAACAAGGGACTGCCTTGTGTGTCAAATGGATAATCCGTGCCCTTACTGGCGATGAGGCCTGGAAAATTCTTCTCAGAAATTGCATCCAGTCAGGCTTTCCTATGCATAGACCTGCCTGGAAGGGGATTGGTTTTCAAACCCTTCTGGTCATGGAGGAACCGATCCAAATTGTGGGGAATTTTGTGGCTAAAAGCATTTGGAGAGCCTGGGAGGAAATTAAGCCTCAACTTTGCTAGGATGGCTCTAGTTTCTGTGATGGGATTTCACTCAACCAACATAATGTTTGGTGGTCACCTCTCTTTGCTAGCAATGGTCAGCCGTTGGCTAAATCTTCTTGGCTTAAGGCACTCAGATTCCACAAAAAGGGTATCTAGACCCTGCCACAAATTTTTCGTAGACCTACAATGTGTATCATGCAGTGGGAAGAATTTTATGCCTTATACAAGCTTCATAACCAGGACTGTGCTACTTATGATGGTCTGGTGAATGCTATTCCTACAAAGATGCTTCATAAGGTTAGAATTTTTGGGACCAAACCCTGGTGGAAGGATTGGAAGTGGTACCCAGGCACCCCTTTTAGGAATTATAAGCCTTAGCTTGGTTACAGGTGGCTGTCACCACACTTTCCTATGATTCAAAGTTTGAACCAAAGGTGGCTTCTTCAATCTCCCGCTCATGTCTGGCATAAAATATTTTTTGCCACTTGGTATGCAAGTGTTGAGCCAAAACTTGCCCACTTTGCTTGGTGTATTATTTTCCAAGGCTTTCCTGTGGGTTCTCGGCTTGTTCACCTGGGGGTCCAGGACCCTCGTTGCCCTTTTTGTAGGAAAGTTGAGACTTTTAAGCATATTTTCTAGTTTTTTCCCAGAGCTCAGTAGCTTTAGATTTGGATTCATGACTTCTTTTGGCCCTTTAGGCTGGAGCCTTTCTCTTGGCATATGATACTACTGGGAGACTCACCCAAAATTCCTGCTAAGTATACCCAACTTTGGCACACTTTCAGGGTGGAAATCCTTTTCAATATCTGGAAAGACATAAATGCCTACATATATGCTCATTCTCAAATAGATATTAATGTTTCATTATATACTAAAGCTATTATTTTTTCTAATGTCCTCTTATAGATTCAGGTGCAAGCTAACAAAGTTGCACTTGAGGTTGCTCACTTACAAGTGCTGTTGGACCATTGGGGCAATGCCCCATGTATTGTTGCTCGGGTGCCCACTTCACCCACCTCTTCCCGTAGTCGATTGACCGCCTTCTCGAGGGCGGAAGTGGAGTGGTTCTACACGTCCCCGCTCTTAGCCTCCTCTTCGGGGATTCTTGCCCTCCTTGGTAGATCCGCTCTCCTCTGTCGTGGGCTAGCCAGGGGTGGCCCTATGGTGGTGATTTGGGGAGTGATGGTGGTGGTTTTGGGTGGCCCTTTAATGACACTCTTGCTTCTGGCTCTGGTTGGCTAGACTCTGGTAAAATTTTTCCATGTCTGGAGCTTGCAATCTTGCCCCAACACGAGGATAAAGATAAAGAGAAGGAAAAAGGATGCTGATGATGGTTGGGGTCCTCCTCCTGACGTCACTCCAGACCTGACTGATGTATGGGGAAATAAAATGGATGACATAGACCCTCCTGGCTTTCCTAGCACTGCTTTGGCTACTTAATGGCCCTTTTTTATATGTTTTGTAATCATGGACTTCTGGGCTCAGCCGATGTGACTGGTTAATTTTTTGGTTTTTCTGGGCTTTGCCCATGTGACTCTCAGGGTGTGCCTTCTCACCACCCACCTTTTTTTTGTGAATATGTAACTTTATCTTTATTTTAATAGAGATGGCTACCTATTCATCAAAAAAAAAAATTGGTGAAAGATGTTGATTTCAATGTGCTACTTTTGCCAAAAACTGGGACATAGTATTATGGGTTGACCCTTCCTCTAAGTCATTTCATTGAACCTTCAAGATTTTTCCTACCATCTTACCATTCCTTCCATCCCCAATTCCTTGAAATCATAATCCCTTTGTTGACATTATTCTATGACGTTATAATTTCAACATCTATCATCCTCCCCTTCCTTATTGGAAAGCATCACATCAGATGTCTAATGTTCGATTCCTGACAAGATTATCTCATCACAATATCAAAGATGCACACACTCTTCTTTGAAGCCTAACAATAGGAAATATGTGGTAGGACTAAAGGTTGATTCCTGATGTCAGGGATCTTTGGGATTATGGATTATTTGATGTCTTTTATCTTTGGCACAATGACAAGCCCAAACCTGATACTCCATCGATTGACTCCAAAAGCACATTTTTTGACCTATAACACCATTAATGTTCAAAAAATCCTTCAACCACCAAATATCAATCCATTGTAGCTAAAAATGGTCTTAAATTCTTTTGGAATGGATTCAAAGAAGGGAAATGGCACCCATACTTCATTTATTGCATGCATCACGCCTTTTTTTTTTATCAAAGTTTCATCCATATATTGTAGATTTTGTGGGTGATCATCCTTTCTCCACTCAAACTTAGAAATTATCAATGCTAGGATTTGACAAAGATCTAGAGATTCCCTATCACGCCTCCTTGGCCACCTATATTGGATTAAAATGTACACATGTCTACATGCCATTGGTTTCACTGGTGGCTATGGTTTCTATCTTGTTTTCCATATTTTGGCATGAAATCTTAGCTTGTTCCCTCCAAAATAAAGCCTCTATGAATAATTTTTATATGGGTTTGTTTTTTTCTTTTATCTATAGATACTTGCATGCTTTGCAAACTCTACTATTATAACAAGATCCATGCCTATAAAAAGATAAAGTTGTTTTATTTTTACCTCTTCTCACTTTGGATGCATTGTGTAAAATATTATTACCTTCATATCCAAATGAATTTTGATCATTTTTTAGATATGTATGCTATGTGAAACATGTTTACAAGAGCTATTTGTGCATTATTAAATTTACCTCTTAGTTCTTGTTAAACCTCAATCTTCATACATACTTCTATGAGGTAGTATAGTAGATACTTGCATGAGTCATTTTGGCTACTTTCTTTGATTCTCTATGTTGTAGTGGGTAGGAAGAAACATCATTTAATCTAGTTCCATTACACCCTTTCATATTTTGAATTCCTTCTTCCCCTTTTCCCTCAAAATAAATAGAATAGGATTAAGTTTTAGGGTTAACCTATGTTGGGTTGGATCAACACTTTGCATTGAGGTTAGAAAGGAACCAACCTTCTCTAGAGGTTTGATCTCATTTATAAGATCCCACACCTTAAGATGATTCCCATCATGTCATTGGAATGTTGAAAATAATTTCGACAAGGTGCAATTTCATGTGACAATAGTTTCTGGCATGCTTGGGGGAATTAGTTTGATGAATTTTAAATCATCTATTGAAGTATTTTGGTGTGTTCTTTAGTGCATATTTCCTTTTAGGGAAGTTTCTTCAACATCATGGTGACTCTGCTAGTCAAATTTTCTTGTTCAAATAGTTCATGTGCTTGAAGCAATCAAATTCTAGTGACTTTGCTAGAAAATCCTACCGACTTCATGTATTTTGGTTCCAAATTGTGTTGATATTTATCTGCAAACATCGAGACAAGAGCATCCCATGAAATTACATGTTTTTATTTCTCTAAGTTACCTTTATCTGCATATGAAAGGGAAAATGATGAAGATAGAGTCATTTGTTGTTAACTCTTTCTCCTAGCCAAGGAAAAATCCTCATGTTTCTTCAGTGGTTGTCCCAATAAATTATATTTTTACCACTTTCAATGGTGGCAACCCTCTTTCCCTTGATCAATGGGATGAAATACTAGTGGATACCTTAAAAAGTATCCCATACTTCATTGGTGAAACAAACACAACCCTTATAGAGAATATTCAAGATGTTGAAATTTTTTTCTCTAAGCATAATGTCACAAGGGATAATGTACCAATGAGAATATTAGCTACTTCATTCAAATATAAGGTGTTATAGTGGTACAAGGGGTTGTTGTTGGTATGTGGTGACTGATCATGCTATAATGTATAGCCCATGGTATATTGTACACCCCGACACGTATCCTTGCTGGGGTTCGGGGTTGGGCCAGGCCCTAGGTGGGGGTTCGGGGGCGGCAGCCCCTGAGAAAAAATTTCCTCCTACTTTTTCGCGTCATCACCGAAAAAGGGAAAAATCAACGAAAAAAAAGAAAAATCCAATTTTGTAGAACCTAAAATCTAGAAGCTTCTAAGCTTGTTAAAAAGGGGTTCAGATGGGTGTTACAGTATGATGAAAAACATGATTTTTCGCAAGATTGTAATAGGTTTTTTCACTGGATAATAAAGTATTGGATGGCTTCGGTTTGATGGATGTAGCCCAGATTGGGTGAACCATGTTAAATTCTGTGTGTTTTAGTTTCTCTATTTATTAATTAAATCTGCATTTAATTGTTAGATATCTGCCATTTCTAACCCTAATAGTTGTAGCCCAAAACCATTCATAATTGGGGTGAGCTAGGAGATAGCCTTTATAAATGTTTTGATGATAAGATTGACTATCTATCCCTAATTGAGAATTTGACTTCTATCAAGAGAGTTCCCCATGAACTCATGGGGGAATTTAAATATAGGTTGTAGAGGACATGGGATATAATCATTTCCTTAGTGAGGCTCTCCTCTAACCATGCTTTCTTTTATTACTTGAGGGCCCTAACTTGTGATGAGGCTATCATGATCTAGTTTATGGGAGGTACTATATTAAATGATGCATATGACATTGCTATCAGAGATGAAAGTTATTTAATACAAGAAATAAGCTTACATGCCTCCCATTCCTCTATTCCTAGAAAATCCATAAACCTAGCCCATCTTGGAGCCTATTCTTGTAAAAATCAATCAACCCATTGCTCCCATTGCTTATGATGAGCTGCATAAGATGAAATCCTTAATGTAGTTTGTAGCTTTGGAAATGATTTAGAAACTCTTAAAGGGTAAAAACATGGGACAATAGGCCTTATCAATTTGACCATCATAAATATCAAGAAAACATGTGGCCTTATCAAGGAAAAATATAAGGGCATAATTAATTAAGTTATGGTAGACCTCAAATTTCTATCAATCTAGTAGTTATAAATTCTTCAAGGACTCTTGTTCTAGCACAAAGCAAGATAATTTTGATGAATTGGGATAAGAATATTTTTTATATTGGGGAAATAATAGCTAGTTAGAAACAAATCATGCAAGAAACTAAGGTGGTCTCCTAGGTTTCATGTTTCAAAGTCCCGAGTTTCAAAAGGACTCAACCTACCATCTCACAAGAGTAGCTCCTTCAGGAGTCTTTTCTCCCTCACAAAGCTCAACAAAATTTCAAGACTCCCCTACCAGGTCGATTATTTGGTCTCGACACTATTTAAATTTGTAAAGGTGGACCTATTATTTGGTGAGCTAGTTGGTTCGATATACAAATGAGGGAAATATTTAAGGAAAAAGAGGAGAAGCATGTTGTTGGTGAAACCCCATGTTCTCTATAGACTAAAAAATAAAACCTACTATAGAGGGAGAGTAAATTAGAAAAGTATGAGATATGACATGATGAGTAGATGAGTGATGATAGAGGGGAGGATTTGGTACTCTTGTTTGATGAACCCCCTCATTATTTTTTTGATAATGATGAAGCGATCAAATCCATGCCCATATTAGTAGAGGACTTAGAACAACAAGAGAATGTTGGGGAGATTGATATGAATGAGATTGATGATCAAGTTGAGTAGGATATCATGTAGGTACCTATGATCCAAGGGGAGAAACTTAGTGTTTCTTCAAGCTTTCAAGAAATATTCTATGAAGAAAATATGAGAAAAGTCATGTAGAATAGTAAAGAGGATATGGATGAAGACCTATTTTGGGATGAGATAGAATATTTTTGCTTAGACCTTGACATCAAGCCATCATATCCTAAATAAAGAAGTCATGAGAAACATAAAAATGAGGAGGAAGTCTCTATATCTCCAGATGAGTCATCAGAACCAACCCCTACCAGCTAGGAAGACATCAAAGAAGTAAAGCCTAAGCATGAAATCAACATTAGATGTTTGGACTTGGCACCTTCAAGAAAATGTCCTATTAGGCATCTGGATTAGTTGGAGATTAACAATACACTCTTGGTCATTCTTGATCCTATGTATGAGGATGAGAATCAAGAAGAGTAGGATTTGTGTACCCATCCACTTCAGAAATATTGTTCTCAGATAGAATTTGGGTGGATAGGTCATTTTTTCTTAATTTTTGGAAGGCACTTCAACAACCTATTAAATTCTTATCAATTATTATTTAATGGTTGGTTACCCATGAACATGCCAGGCATCCAAAGATGACAACTACTTTGAGAAGCCTATAAATGAATTTTTCTAATTTTTTCCTATTGGTTAGTTTAGGTTAGGTTAGGTTGATATTATTTTTCAAGAAGTTTTGTTGCACACTCTACATTATAATTAGGGGAATGCATGATCCAGGTTATTTTGTTGTTTTCCTCTAAGTTTAATTTACACATTGCATCTTCTATTGTGTCTAGTTTGTGGTGTTTAGAGCACCCCATTTTTTTTATGAGCTCTATGAATTTGTTCTCAATGGAATGTTAAGGCTTCTAGATTCTATGTTTAACATGCAAACATCCTCTAGAAGTCACCAAAATGTTGAAATTTCATGCCCCCACTATAGTATATTAGTAATAACTAATTTGAGACATCTTACTTGAGCCATATTTCATGATGTTATTCCTTTGGTTGTTACATTAGCCCTTTTTTTTCTTAGTAAAAAACCTGTTACAAAAATCTAAATTAACTAAGTGTTGGAATTGTCAGAGTTTTATAGTTTTTCTTACATCCATGTTGTCATACCTTCTCTATTGGCTTTGATTCCCTACGTTGAACCTTTTAAAAGTGGCTAATTGGAATTTATTGGAATTTTGAGCCATCAAGGTTTCCCTTCCATGCATGCCAAATTTATTCCCCTTCATGAAGCCTCCACAATCCTTCAAGTCCACTTTGCAAAATTTCCTAAGTGTTTAACTTATCAATATTTTGGGTTGTTGGCTTCTTCCATACCTCCATACATTTTTTACAAGATTCCCTTCACTCTTTGTAATTCCTTTATTTCATTTCATTAGACCTTTAGGCTTTCACCTACCATCTTACTATTCCTTCCATTCCAGATTCCTCAAAATATTGGTCCCTCTATTGACATCATTGTCAAAGGTTGAAGTTTTGATCTCCCTCATCATCCCCTTAATCATTGGAAAGCATCAAGAAATTTTTTGATGTCCAATGCTTGATAAAGGATTGTCTCATTAGGACATCAAAAAATGGACATTCTCTTCTTCTAGTCTTAACAGTAGGAGGTACATGGTAGGCTCGAGACCCGATGCCTAATGGTGGGGCTCTTATGGGTTGTAGATGATTTAAATTATTATATCTTTGGCATGATGATAGGCTTGAGATAAATAATCCACCAATAGACTCCAAAAGTGTATTTTTGACATAGAATGCCATTAATATTCAACAACTACTACAACCACCAAATCCTAATCCATGTGAGCTAAAGAAGGGTATTAAATTATTTTGGTATGGATTCAAATAAGTAAAATGACTCCCATACCTTATTTATTTCCTACAAACACCCCTTTTCATCAAAGCTCCATCCATAGATATTGAATTTTATGGGCGATCTTCATATTTTCTACTCAAACTTAGAAATCATCAATGATAGGATATGGAAAATATATGGAGATGTCATATCATACCTCCTTGGCCACCCAAATAACATTGGAATGTACACCTATTTTCATGTCATTTATTTTGCTAGTGGCTAGGTTTTCTATTTTGTTTTCCATATTTTGACATGGATTCTTACCTTACTCTCTCAAAAATAAAGCTTCCATGACTCATTTTTGTAAGGAGTTTTTCTTTTTGGTTCTCTATAGATACTTGTACGCTTTTCAAACTCTACTATTGTAATAGGTTTCATGCCTCTGAATCAATAAAGTTGTCCTATTTTCACCTCTTCTCACTTCTAATGTGTTGTGTAAAATATTATTACTTTCATGTCTAAATGAATTTTGATCATTT
>VDFB02105785.1:145335511-145398041 GCA_007258455.2 Sequoia sempervirens
AAGAATATCATAAAGGATCTTGTCAAAAAGAGAATTATTGAAGTTAGTGGACAAAAACAAAAGTCATCAAACATTGATCATCAAGTATTTTCTAATCCACTACATGACCATGGGAAAGGAACTGTCCCCAGTTCGAGTACTAAGACTAATATGTTAGCCAAGTATGCCAGTGTCAAGCATGATTATAATGGTGGAAAAATCATTAACTGCCTTCGCGCCGCCAATGAGAATATCAATACCATTATCATCAATACTAATCCTGAGTATGCGGTCAATACTCATCGTACTAAGTTCACTATTCAAGGCCCTCCATCGCAGCAAACACCTCAACCTTCCAAGTTACAATATAACCTTCTTGACCAGTTGGGGAAGATTCTAGCCCAAATCTCAATCTTGGAATTGTTGCATATTTCCCCTGAACATCGGTCTATCCTTGATAAGGCTTTACAGAACACCATGGTCCCTAATGATCTGGATGTCAATCATTTCTAGGAAATGGTAGGCTACTTGACCAATAATCACCATGCCATGTTTTCTAAATAGGACTATGCAACTGAAAAGACGAACCACAATGACCCTTTACATCTAGAAGTCCTTGTTGATGACACCAAAGGTAGATGAGTTTTGGTAGACGGAGGAGCAGGGTTAAATTTGTGCACTTTAAAACTAATTAAGGTTTTAGGTATCTCAGAAGCATGTGTGGACACGACCAAGAGTATTGTCATTAAATTTTATGATGATGAGGAAAGAAAATCAAAGGGAGTCATAACACTTCCTATCAGAATTGGTCATGTGGTAATGGAGACAAAGTTCCAAGTCTTGGATCTAACCCTCCCTTATAACCTTCTACTAGGTAGACCATGGATTCATGCCATGAAGGTAGTCCCTTCCACGTACCATCAGTGTCTTAAATTCCCTTACAATGGCACAGAAATAACTATAGACGGTGATCCAGATCCTTTCCAGTATTGCACCAATCTAAAAGAGATCCCCCAATGCCAAGTGCCAGTAAACCAAGAGGCTTCTCCATCCAATTCATCCTCCTATGTTGATCCAGCCACACTTACTCGAACACCTATTTCACCCTCAATTCCTACCACACCTAGGGTTGAGATCCAAGACAAGGGTTCTGGAGAGTATTACATGAAAACTTCTTATTGTGTTAGCCATTTGATTCCTCCTAAGTCATACGGTTTACCTACATCGGATAGGAGACAATCTATGGTCACTATACACATTCCTCCCACAACAACTTTTACTAAATGGGGTGAATTAAGTAAAGAGGCCGCAGATATAGAAGATGTCACTTCCTCGCTCTATAGGGAAGATGATGAGGAACCCCTCTTACTTGCTCATATTCCTACAAATATATATGGAAAGGGTTTCAGAATCATGCAAAACAAAGGATATGATGGACAGAGTGGTTTAGGCTTAAACCAAGATGGCAAGTTGAACCAATATTTATTTCTCAGTGGCCAAAAGGAGTAGGGCTAGGGTTTCAACTGATTCATATTGGCATTCCTAGTACCCCATTACCCTTACTTGAGGAAGTAAGTGCTTCAGAAGATATTAAGACATCTCACGAACCAGTGGACCAATATCATCATGATTCCCCTGACTCTAACGATTATGAGTGGGATTCCCTATCCTCTACTTCTTCCATGGACCTTGACAAGTTATTTGGAGAACTTGACTTGATGCTAAGTTCCTCACCCAATCCCTTGAATTTCTCTCCACCAAAGAAAATGACAAAAGAAGAATGGTTTAAACACTACTATTGGGAATCACTTAACCCTACCTCGTGGCAACCTAAGCCACCTGTTTCTGATAGTCAAACCTTGGCATTAGGCCCACCTATCCATCCACCTAAATCCAAACCCAAGAGCAAAAAGGACCTAGTACAAGACTTTTGTAACCACATGAATAATTCAATCTTTACCTTGACTCCATTAAACTTTGATAACTCCGACGATGACATGCCCTTAGTCTATCCCCAACTCATTGATTGGGACCAACAAGACACACCCGTCTTAGATATGTTTGAGAACGATGAAGCAATTGCTGAGTTCCTGGGATTACGAGAAGGAATACCAAATGGTGATCATAAGGCTAGTTTTACTATTGACTTGGACAACAAAGCATATTTTGGGGAATCTGTTCAACCCTCCAATCGCAAAAATGAGAAAAAGAATAAACAAGATAAAAAGGATGAGTCTCTAGGTGAAAACTGAAAGGCACCTTTAGACAATGAAAAAGTAAAAAGAAAGGAAACATCCAAAGGTGAAAACCTCTCTGAGGCACCTAAGGATGGAGGTTTGAACATTCTCCCCATTGCACAAGAAAAGTCACCCATGCTCGTGGAAGAATCAGTAGAAGTCAACATAGGTACCAAAGAGAATCCTCGACTGGTTTATTTTGCAGCATCATTGACAATAGAAGAGCAGCCTAAGTTCCATAACTTCTTTGCACAGAGATAGATAAATTTTGCTTGGTCATATGCGGATATGCCGAGTTTGGATCCTAACCTTGTTCTGCATCATTTTCCCTTACAACCAGGTGCCAAACCAGTGAAACAAAAATTGAGAAAAATGCACCCACATATTGCTTTATTAGTCAAGGCAGAACTCAAGAAACTCTTAGACGTTGGTTTCATCAGATCTATCGACTATGCAGATTGGATTTCCAATATTGTACCAGTCACTAAACTAGCTAGGGGAATCCGCATCTGCACTGACTTTAGAGACATCAACAAAGCCTATCCTAAGGATAACTTTCCTTTGCCTAACATAGACATGATAGTTGACTTGACAACAGGATATGAGATGTTGTCCCTTATGGATGGATTCTCAGGATATAACCAGATCAGAATTGCAACTAAAGACCAACCTAAGATGGCTTTCACTTGTCCTTGGGGAACGTATTGCTAGAATGTTATGCCCTTCAGACTCAAGAATGCTGGAGCAACCTATCAACGTGCCATGACTACTATCTTTCATGATCTAGTACATACTCTTATGGAGGATTATGTCAATGACCTCATTGCAAAATCCAAGATAAGGGCAGAACATTTATAGGTTTTAGACAAGATATTTCAGAGGCTAGAGAAGTATAATGTCAGACTCAATCCAAAGAAATGTGTGTTTGGAGTCAAGTCAGGAAAGTTGATAGGTTATATTATTTCTAGATGAGGCATTGAAGTGGATCCTGCTAAGGTGAAAGAAATCATGGACATGCCTCCACCTACTAATCTCAGTCAACTAAGGACATTACAGGGAAGGTTGCAATCTATCAGAAGATTTATAGTGCAATTAGTAGATAAGACACATCATTTTCAACATCTACTTAAGAAAGGGGTACCCTTTGCATGGACAGCTAGGTGTGAAGAGGATTTTCAACTGATTAAAGAATATTTACTCACACCCCCTGTCTTAATGCCACCTGTTGAAGGAATACCATTGATTCTTTATATTATAGCAACCCATTCATCACTTGGAGCATTGCTTGCACAGAATGACGATGAAGGTCATGAAAGGGTAGTCTATTATATCAGTCGGACTTTGGTAGGTTATGAGCTCAATTATAGTACCATTGAATGTGCCTGTCTTGCAGTAGTATTTGCCACTCAAAAATTGAGGCACTATATGCTAAACCATCAAACAATGTTGATTGCTAAAATAGACCCTCTGAAATATCTTCTTAGCAAGGCAGCATTAACAGGACGACTAGCCAAATGGGTTATGATACTTAGTGAGTATGATATCCAGTATGTCAAAAGAAAGGCTATTAAAGGATAGGTCATTGCTGATCAATTAGCTAAAGCACCCATACAGGTAGATCACCCCTTAGTTGCAGACTTTCCTGATGAGTTCATATTCACAATTAACACAAACATAACATGGAAGCTGTACTTTGATGGCTCACATACAAATCATGGTTCGGGCACTGGTATACTGTTTATCACACCACAAGGTGATTCCATCCCTAAGTCATTTAGGATTGCATTCCCATGCACTAACAATATAGCAAAGTATGAAGCTCTAGTGATAGGGTTACGCATGGCAGTCAAGTGGAAAATTAATATTTTACAAGTATATGGGGATTCTCAACTAGTAATCAGACAGGTAAATGATGATTATGAGACTAAGGATGAGAAGCTTGCTCCATACAAGCACATGGCTAATAGGTTTAAGGAGTACTTTGACAAAGTCAAATTTCATTAGATACCTCATGTTTTAAATAGGGCAGCAGATGCTATGGCTACAATTGCATCACTTCTTGACTTTCCTAACAATGTGCCTAAGTTTGAGTTCTTGGTAGAACAGCTTTTGGTCCTAGCCTATGATATCCCAGATTCTGAAATGGTGTGTGACATTGTTGGTCCTGATTCCCCATGGTACAAAGGAATCTATGATTACCTTCATGCTGAATTCATACCCACTGGCCTATCAAATAACCAATGTAGGACATTCCTCCGCAAGTCAGCCAAATACACCATCGTCAGAGACACCCTATATAGACGTGCCTTAGATAATACCTTACTGAGATGTCTTGATTCTACTGAAGAACAAGCAACTTTGCGTGGGGTCCATGAGGGTATATGTAGCTCCCATTCTAGAGGTCCTACCTTAGCCAAAAAGATTATGAGACTGTGTTATTACTGGCCTACTATGGAAAAAGACTCATATGTCTTTGTAACAAAATGCTGCCAATGTCAAGTTCATGGAGACTTGATACATGCACAAGCACAGGAGCTCTGTCCTATAATGTCACCATGGCCCTTTTCCCAATGGGGACTCAACCTCATAGGTAAGATCCACCCCACATCATCTAATGGACACAAATTCATTATCACTACCACTGAGTATTTTACGAAGTGGATTGAAGCTATTCTTATGACATACATTACCGGCACACAGATTTCTAGGTTTATCCTGAACTATATCATCTGTCGGTATGGTGTTCCTTAGTCCATAATCACTGATAATGGCCGCCCATTTAAGAACCAAGAGGTTTGCCACCTGTGTGATGAATTTCATATCCAACATCACTTTTCCACTCCATACTACCCACAAGGTAATGACCAAGCAGAGGCATCTAACAAGACCATTATTAGAATCCTCAAGAAGACTGTTAATGATGCTGGTCATGACTGGCATTTACAGCTTAACCTTGCCTTATAGGCTTATCGCACTAGTATCCGTACTCCCACTGGTGCTACTCCATATTCACTTGTATTTGGTTCTAAAGTCATTCTGCCTATTGAGGTTGAGATTCCTTCCCTAAGGGTATCCCTGAAAGGCCACATTGATGATGAAGAGTACCGAGTATCAAGACTCCATGAGCTAGAATTCCTGGATGAACAAAGACAGAAGGCACTAGACCATCTTCAAGCATATCAAAATTGCCTTCGTCGCAGCTATAAGAGGAAGGTATTGAATAGAAACTTTGACATTGGTGACTTGGTTTTAATGGAGAACCTGAAGAATCAAGCAGAAAGAGAAAAACTAGGAAAGTTTGAACCAAATTGGTTAGGACCTTATGTTGTTATGGAATCTTTTGGATCAGAAGCGTACCAACTCTCTACTCCTGAAGGGGAACCATTGTCCTCACCAATCAATAGTCTACATCTGAAGAAGTTCTACGCATAGCTTCTGGGAGCCTTTGTCTTAATTAGCAAAAATACAAAAAAATTAGAAAATCACAAAAAAATCGTTATCAAGGTGAAAACCTAGCAAACAGACATCTTGGTAATACCAAAAAAAATAGATAATCTAGAAAATAGTAAAGACAAATCATTCGTCCAATAGTGAAAACCACTTCAGTGGTGCTTTGGATAAGTACCATGGTGAAAACCTGGCAAACAGGCGCCATGTGTAGTTAACTCTAATCCTTTGTCTACTATTATTCTGTACATGGTCCTTATCATTGTACATAGTCCTTATCATTGTATATAATCCACGGCCCTGTACATAGTCCACTACCCTGTACGTAGTCCTTATCCCTATACATACTGACTATCCTTGTACATATCCCTTATCTTTCGTATCCATCACTTGTATATACCATTCATAATAAGTGGTAGTATTTCCCATAACTTGGAACGATTAACGTCGAGTGCATTTCATATCCCCCATTTTATCCTATTCATAGTCAATTAGTCTTGTACTCGCCTGGGGACAAACACTTGACATGTGTCATATTGGTTCTTACATTGGTTGTGTTGAAGATGTAAAACCATGGAAAATCCACGAACCTTGCAAAATGACCAGAGAAAACACAAAAACATCAGAAAACCTCAAAAAGACAAAAAAAAAATCAAAACATTTTGAAAATCCAAAAACAGAGTCAAAGTCAGTCGCACTTGTTAGTCTTTGTCATTTGTTGAACTACATTTCCTTTGTGACTAGATGTAGGCAAGGCCATTCGCTAATGTGCCCCCGAGGCATTAGGTCAGTCCGCTTAGGTTTGTCTGTACAAATTTATGCTTTAATACATATGTCTCTATGACAAGGTCGTTGGTCATGTCGAACTACGAGGTCTCTGTGTGTATAACGTAGGCAAGGCCATCAATCGATGAGCCCCCGAGGCCGCACTAGGTCAGTCCATTAGGGTTCATCACATTCACTTTCACACACATCTTCTATTTTGTAGTCAGTCTTGTCGGTCACAGTCAAGTTGAACTACGAGGTCTTTGCATGTACAATGTAGGCAAGGCCATCAATCGATGAGCCCCCGAGGCTGCACTAGGTCAGTCCTTTAGGGTTTGTCGTCATACACAGTCAATTGTCAACGCATCATCTCAAGTCATGCATCAATCTGGTGAACAAGTCAGCAATATCTCTAAGTCAAATCAAACAACTTTCCAAACAAAACAATCAAAACAGATAAACAAATGTCTACTACAAGATGTGTCCTTCCTGGAAATAGACATCATCATCATGGAAATCAACCTGTATCTTGTTCAGGATGCGTCCTTCTTGAATATTGATATCAGCAAAAACAATCTATCTTATATAGGATGTGTCCTTCCTGCATAATCAACAAGATCAAACAATAAAACATAGCCTTACACGGGTCATCACATCAACAGTATCTGACTCAACGTCTTATACGATACATGTCTTTCTGAAACCAGGCTTTATCATGCCTTATACAGATAGTCATAACATCAAAACCAGACTCGTAGTCTTATTTGGTATGTGTATCTCTTGAAATCAGGCTCTGTCAATCAATCCTTTTATCAATCAAAACAAATCAAACAAACAAATCAAGTTTTGGCAAATATTTTACTGGCTTTTTGACTTCCTGGCTTATTTATCTTATCTTTTCAATTGACTTTATGATGGGACTTCTGTTACTAGCTTTCTCAAGGATGTCTTATGAAGGATTTAGAGAAGCAACGATGTATCGAAATTCTATTTTCTTTGATTGTTGTCTGTCGACTGTCTTTTAAATTTGATTTTGAGTCATGTTACTAGTTTCCTCAACGATGTCCCATGAAGGATTTAGAGGAGCAATGATGTCTCATGACCCATCTTTTACTTTGTTTGCTGCTTGTGGTTTATCCTGAAAAAATACTAGGGCAACTTGTGCCCTCAGTATGAGTTAATGACAATCCTTGTCTACGACTGTCTGTTATTCGCAAGTGGATGACCTCGCACACCTTGATTTATGTCATATCATGGTGTTTTTCTCCATTTGTATTAGTCCCTCCCAATGATGATAAAGTGCAAATACCTTTTGTGATACAGCAAAATATCGAAGATTACTAATACTAACATCTATCTCTTGTCTTTCGTTCTTTCTCAATCTTTCTTTTCACACTAACAGTTCTTCTTTCTTGCATTATGACGGAGTCCTTTGACACAAACCATTATACATCATCCTGCATCAACATACATATTAGAAAAATATATACATATAGGCATATTTCATATCTAGATCATCATGGCATAATAGATATTCATCATCAAATAATACATATAATAAGCATTTCATACATAAAGCAACTGTCAATACATGCATCACATTACATTTGTATAGCATCATATGTAGCCGGCATTATACATATAACGTCATATTGCATCTATAATTATAAATTGCATACATCACATAGAATCAACATTATCTCATTAGCTGCATAAACATCATAAATACATATACTCATCCATCACATGTATAAATAAAGACTGCAAAATCAATACATAGCAATGCATATCATAAGAATCACTATCAAAATCATATATATATATATATATATATATATATATCGCTCAACTGTGTCACATCACAATGTCATAATGTATCAATAATACATGGAAGCCCACAGGCTATAAGATCAAAATACAATGTCTCGACAAGCAGTACCCCTATCCTGAACTGCCACTGCCATCATGTCGGGAGTGTGTGGGGGAATGATGATGGGAACCCAATGACCTCTGAGCTAAGGGAGGTTTGTCATATGGACCTACTCTACGTGGCTACTCCACCCCCTATGTGCTAACTGTCCTATTATGTGTCCTGGTATGGGACCTGCTATTGTGTGCCGCTGAAAAATTGGGAGCCCATCTCTAGTGGAATCTTTGCTTCATACAGATCCCGATAGTATCTCTCTCTCTCCCCAGCTCTAACTAGCTCTCTAGAAAAAGTGGTTGATGGTCTCATGCACAATGCCCTGAGCTCTGTAAATCTCTGCTCAATCTCCTATCTCTGAGCTATGGCCTGATCCCTATCCATCACTGCTATGTCCTTCTCCATCCGATATGCATCCCTCTCGGCCATCAGTACTCTCATCTACTCCTCCAAGGATGCAACCTGAGCATGCAGTGTATCTCTATCTGGATCCTCTGCCTCTATATCATCCTGTCTGTCCCTGGCTCTCCCATCCTCCTCCTCATCTATCTCCTCCAGGATCTGATCCTGAATCTCTCTCTCATGATCATCATCCTCATCATCATCCTCCTGATAGGCACCCAACAAACCCAAAGCATCAATCTCTACCTCCTCTCTGCCTACCTCCTCGGCACCTACCTCCTCCTCTGCTGGGATATTTGGGATGGCTGCCTCTATCAGATGCGCCTCCTCTCCACCTCTAGCAATTTCCTCCTCTCCACCTCTGGCCACATCCTCCTCTCCTCAACCCTCCTCATAGATCAGTGATAATGTTGGCCCTCATCCCCTCCGACCACGTCTCCCTCTCCTGCCTCCATGTCATCCACCTCTGCCATCATCTCCTCCATCACCACGACCTCCTCTGCCTCCCTGACCTCTCCCTCTGTCGCGCCTGCCTCGTGGACCTGTCCCTCGCCGCTCTACCGGTGCTGGCTGCTCTAGATCTATCAAGGGGATCAGCTTGTGAACTGCCCACCACTGGTCGTACTCTGCTATGGTCCCTAGGTCTACTGGTCCATCTCTCCATCCCCATGGAAGTGCCTATAGCGCATCAATATCTGCCTCTGCCATGGCCACTAGAATCTCTGGCCCCCATAGCGGGACCTCTCGCGAGGATCTTGCAAACTCTGCTCATCCTCAAGGCACATCCTGCACCTCTCCAAACTGTCGCAGGACACGATCTGGCAACTGACACTCTATAATGTGGACATGTGACACCGTCTGTCCAACTAAGTATTGTTTCTGTCTGCAAAATGGAAAGTGCTCATCCTCATCTAACCACTCCTCACACCCCAGGTATGGCCTCCATGTAAACTGTTGCATCGTATTTATGGCATGTCTAAAGTACCCTGTATCTCCAATGTGATGTTGCATGGTCACCCCTGCATAGCGGAAGGCGTAGGGAGCTCCATGTGGAAGGTCAACTGTCGTAGGTGGTCGAGAAATGGCAATATGCTCCCATGCCCATACCATCAGGAGCGTGGTGCCACAACTCATCGACTGTGCCTCTTGATAGGCAATATCATGTAGATGGAAGTATAACATCCCAAACACACAGGAACCCCAAGCATATACATCCCAAGCACACAGGAACCCCAAGCATATACAACTTGACGCTTGAGCATGCCCACTAGCATCTCCCCCCACCCCATGGGAAAGCCATGACCTCGGCGGTCAGGAAGTACTATCCCGCCTATCAATGTACATAATAGACAGTCTAACTATCTATACCTCTGCGCAACACCTGCCACCTAATCTCATAATCATCGAATCCTAACTGCCTAATGTTTGCATGAGGGTAGTACCTACACATCTCGGCAGCACCCCTCTGGGTATCATATGTCACCTGTGTCCCTCTAATAGGAAGTCTCAAGATCCTATACACATCGTCTAGGGTAACCATGGGCTCTCCAATCAGTAGGTGGAAGGATGATGTGTTAGAGTGCCACCACTCACACAAAGTTGTCAGTAATCCCTGATTTGCCTGAATCTGGGGCATGTCTGTCATGTACAACAAACCAAGGTGCCATAGAATCCGTCGCTCTGCCGGCCGCAAACTATCTCTGAAACAAAACGTAGTAGGTCTCGACTCCCGTGTATAAATCGTGTCTAATACAACCTACAATGGCATTTTACATGCCTCATGTCAGCCTCAATTATCTATTCTAGTGCAAAATGACTATACTACATGAAATGCAAATGCGTCACTTTTTTGCACATACGTCATTCTTTTTTACATGTGTCACTTTTTAACATATGCTATTCATAAACTTCATATGCGTCATTCTTAAACAAATGCAGCTAATAATATCACATGTGTTACACTACAGTCATATGCATTGAAAAATAAATCTTGCGGTGCATCAAATTCAAATGCGTTTCACAATCTACAATTGTGGCTATTCTAATTGCAAATGCAATGCAAAAAGTCAAATACGTTTCAAAAATAAACAAATGCGTTGAACCACAGATTCCTATGCAAAATGGCCTACGTAAAACTATAGATGCGGTTTTCCGCATACACATGCGTCGTTTGAGCACGCAAATGTGGTGAATAAACAAAGTGACGCATGACTAAAAAGTGAATTAAATGCATAAAATTACGCGCAATTAAAAAATTTCAAACGCCAAGTTTGAGGTACATACCGGGGGGTCTGCGCCAGCTGGTCTCTAGAATGTCTAGATCCTGTAGGCTCAGTGATGGGTGGTTAGAACATGAGACATCGTCGCTAGGAGTGCAGATCAAATTCTCCAATTTCCAAGCTAGGTGGGTGAAAATGAATAGGCTTTTACCCCTACTCCTATATATACTTAGGGCTTAGGTGGCATTTTTGTCCTACTAGCCATGTTAACCTCCATTTTCAATCAACCCATATCCGTCCCTGACATTTCCAAACCCAATTTCGCAAACTCCACTGCATTTATGCCTATCCTATGGACTAATTGGGAGCATTTCCAAATTTTTCTGAACTTTTCAGAAATTTGTCAATTTTCCCGAAGGGGCATACCTTCACCTATTTTAATCTGGAGCATTACTGGGGCATATTTCTTATCAATTTTCTTTGACACAACGTCGAAATGACATTGTATCAAAGAGGGGCAAATGTAGACACCGAAATCTGGTTTTAGGCCTGCGACTTCCATATTCTTCATATTTCGTATTCTTCATGGTCATGATTAAATAATGTCAATTAATTATTCTTTATAGTCTTCATTTCTTCTATTGATTAAATAATCTTAATTATTTAATTAATTCATCTTCTGTTATTTCTTCTATTGATTAAATAATCTTAATTATTTAATTAATTCATCTTCTGTTATTTCTTCTATTAATTAAATAATCTTAGTTGTCTGATTAATTCACACTTTATGCTATCTGATTAATTAAATAAACACTTTTTATTTAATTATGTTACTAATTAACCTTATCCTTCTTGTCAAATTAAATAAATTATTATTTAATTTACTCTTTATCATACTTCAACTATAATTAAATAAATTCTTTATTTATTTAATTATTCATTTAAATCCCTTCATCACTTAATTAAATAAATATTATTTATTTAATTATTCTCCAAATATCGAGTCTTGAATTAAATGAATTATTTAATTCATTAATTCTATTTTAACGCATTCTTCCACATTTTACATAATTATGTGAGTTATCTAAGTATTCACTTTTACTCGACTCGACATCTATTTTAATCGCTCAGTTAACTCTTAATTTGATGTCTAAGTGGTGTTCTCGAGTAATCTCTTCGTCAAACCATTCAATCGTCCAGTTCTAACTCATTTGCGTGTACATGCGGATTAATTAAATATTCTTATTTAATTAATTAAACTTCGTGCGTGCATTCGAACAGGGAGTCGTTATAATCAATCTTTATCTTTGGCATGCAAAGATATTTCTTTTGTTTTCGAATACTGAACTGAAGATTAATTCATTTATTTAATCTTTAATCCTATTTCTAATTTGTATCACTCATGTCACTACTGACAGTTATCAGAATGCATGTCTAATCAGTCGATCTCAACCATTCGTTGATCTTTCAATCCTGGCATGTCGTTAGAATAATCAATTTTCTATAAATTGATTTGTCATTCTTCATTCTGATCTCTCTCAAAAATTGAAATCTCTTTTCGAATCTTGTGAGCACTTATCTTAAATCTTCGATATTTTGCTAAATCTTTATCATAGGCTATACTTGCATGAACTTACGAAAAATCTGAGGGCAATTATAGTACAACAACAAAATGGAGAAGGGAAATCGAGATGAATCATGGAAATACGTTTGAAATTGGTGAGATTGTTTCAGTTTATTTATGTTTTACTTTCCTTTGTTCTTTGTTGCTTAACATTAGATTTGCATATTAGATTTAATATTGCATGTTTGCTTCTAATCTGTTTCTTGTGCACTTTCTTGGCATTACAGTAAACACTAAGACTGACATCATCAAATCTAATACTTTGATAGGATGTATTATATCATATGCATTTTAATATCCGTGGAGCATCAAATGTGAAAGGACTACATTTTCTTCCATTCATTAACATATACTTGTAACCACTACAAATAAGTGTTCTAAGTTGATAAGGAAAACCTAAAATTCTATAGATTATTGATGGAAACAACAATGGGTAGTTTGAAACAATATAAAAATATTGGGTTGAATTAAAGAGGGTTATGAATATTCTGAGTAATGGAAATATATTTAACCATAAAATACATTGAAGTCTAAAACTCTTTTCACCAAGTATTAAGGAATAAGTTTCTTTCTCTTATAGTTTTGTCTACATGTGTTCTTTGTTTTGACTGCTTGTCAAGGAACATTTGAATATACAAGATAAGTTGTGTCTTGTCTAATAGTAAATTCTTGTTAAAGTTAGCACTTGGATAGTTGTCAAGTAGATATTGAAATTGGCCATTGGGATCTAGAAGTTCCTATAGAATTCTTAAGGTTAACTGACAAAATTATCTCCTATTTTATATATTGATACTGAATTATCCTAGTTCAATTCCTTGAGTACTTATGTGAAGACTCTTTGATCAAGAATTAAGTGATATTTTGGTCTTATATGTAAGTAGGAATACATATAGTTAGTTATGAAATTGATATATGTATTATGAATGGTGAAGATTTGAACCTAGGCTAGTGATCTTTGTATTAAGAATTAAAATATGGGTTTCTTTTAGATAAGTTATGTAAATTTCATACATGATAAGTTAGATCAACAATAGATAAATACTATATATTAAGGCTATAATATTTAGATCTTATATTTATTTTCTCTTAACTCCTAGTGGGCTATTTATTAGTATTATATGTGAAACTCAATGAGTTATTATTCTTTAGTATTAACTAGATATGAGTATCCATTATGATTGATTAAGTTATCAACTCAAATTTATTTAATTTTGTATAAGTGTCATCAATATGATATTTATTTATATTGTTATTAGTTCTAGTAAATGTAAGTGAAAGGTTACGTTAATATTAGTTTTATGATCTCACCCATCACTTAATTATATGGTTTCTTATTAATGGGTAATTTGTAAAATGAATATGATATTAGAGTATTTGAATTAAATGTGTTACGTTTATGTTTTATTACTCATTTTATTAAATTTGGGAAAGTGTAGCTAATTAGTTGTGTTTTACTAGCATAGACTTGGAACGACATTTTATAGTAGCTAGTTTGATTGAGATGATGGTTTATCTAATGATATAGCTATACGTAAATATGATTGGTTGTATTGTGTTGATCATTGGAAATTGGGATGATTCTGGTGAATGTTTAAATGTGAGTTATTTGTGAAAATTGTTAAGGTTGGCTTCCAGAGGCTTGGGAGGGAGAATTTTGTATGTATGATTCTTATGATGGTTTTACTTGGAAATGGTTTGGAAATATTTTGTGTTTTATGTTTTGTGCAAGATGGTCAATGTCTTGCACTGTGGTTAGATTCTTGTAATTTTGATAAGTGTGCAAGAAGTTCAATGCCTTGCATTGTGCATACATGTCCTCGTGATTGTGATATGTGAGTGAGATGTATAATTCCTTGTTCTATTGGATTCATGTGATTGTGTTAATTTGCAAGATGGTTAATTCCTTGTTTTTTTCGTAGGGTCTACTAGTTGCAAATAGGGGGAGTGGCTCTCAATGGGGGTTGGAACCCAAAGTGGTGTCCAAGGTAACCCATTTGGGAGTTTCTTAATTTAGTGATAACCTAATTAATGAATTAGGGGGTTGGGTAGAGTTTGCATTAATCAAGATAATTGGATGTCTCACCCATGCTTGTAGTGCTCATTTAGGCTAAGAATGGGATTAAGGCCTAGTTGGCAAGATCAACTTCCTTGTCCTCATGAAAGGAATGTTGATTCCGTATGTGTCACCCTATGGGGTTGGCGTCTAGTGAGAGAATGTCAGGGTAACCATAGATGGGGGCCCATGTCTAGTGAGAGATTGCCAGGGTAACCCATGTCAGGACCATGCAATGACACTCTTCCCTGTTGCAATCTACCATTTTCTCACTAACTCATTTGACTGCAAAATACGATGAAACTTTTTGACGAAAGATGTATAATTAGATGTATCGTCGGGTACCTGTGTATTTAATGTGAAATTTTCAAAAGAAAAAAAATGATGCCTGACATTCTTTGAAATTGCGACGCTTCGTGATTTTCATCACTATTTCAACATACACTTAAAGTCAACCATCCCCTTCCATCAATTTGTGGGCCGACGAGTATATGGTTAGCATTCATCGGGGTTCCAATGAAATTTTTTTAATAAATAAAAGTGAGTTCGACAATTTATCTATACTTGTGACAATGTTTTGCTATACTTGTGAATTTTCTATACTTGTGATAGTTTGTGGAGGTTATAGGCCAAATTTTTTTGGTGCAAAATATCAAAATTATTAAATTTTGTTACTTGTCTATGATTAAAAATTATTGGAGTGTGAGTTTGATATTTTTTGAAGATCTAAATATTCAATCTTGGTAAAGAAAAATCATGTCAGATAATATTAGTGTAGAACAAAATGAAGAGACACTTGCTAGATTGTGGGCTAAATTGAAAAGAAAGGGTGATGGGAAATTTTATTGTCCTTGCAATAATTGTAAGAGCTTAAAGACGAGAAGACTTTTAATCACAACTGAGAAACATTGTAGGCAGCATGGTCACGTTGAAGGAGGGCATGATTATCATCCATCGGTAAGTTGTTCGTTATATGTCTTTATATTGATTGAATTTGTAAATGTTTATATTGTTTTAACATTTTATATATATAAAAAAAATCACTTGATTATGATCATGGTTTATTTGTTTCAATCATTATTATAAAGGTGGGGCAACCTAGGGCACATGATATGGATTATCACGGCCCGAAGAATGTGGTTTTGCAAGTAGAGGAACATGGACCCGTGAATATCGAAGATCAAGTTAATGATCCTATGGAAGAAGATGATCATGCGCTAGAAAACACAGTTGAAGATGATGGTACAAATACATTGATCCATGACACATTTAGTGGCGCAACTGATCATGATGATTGAGACAACTTTGATGATGTTCATGATTTACCTATACTTGAGAAGGCATACGAGCCCCTTTATGAAGGATCCCAAACAACTCTTCTCACTGTTGTATTGTTGCTGGTGAACTTGAAGGTTATGAATGGTTTATCCAACATAGCAATCTCACGGATGTTAAGGTATGTCATATATGTCATCTTTTTTCATCTATTTTTGTTGTTAGTTCATCACTAGTAAATAAAGGATGAAATATGTACCATTAATATTCTTTGTATTAACAAATTATTTTTTTGTTATAGATTGATAGGTGAATTTTGGTTACCACCATCAAATATTTTACCTCACTCATACCAAAATTTATCTTCCATTATGAAAGATATTGGAATAGAGTATCAAGCAATAGATGCATGTCCCAATGATCATATTATATATCATAAACAACATGAATTTGAAACAGAATTCTTGGAATGTCATATCAGTAAATATTGAACAGATCAACTAACAAAAAGGGTGTCTCACAAGGTTCTTCATTATATTCCCTATATTCCACGTATGCAATGATTATTTAGGTGCGAAAGCTTAGCATAATTTATGGATTACCATGCACGAAATAGAAGTGGAGATGACATTCTTTGAATGCTTGTGGATGGTTCTGCATTTAGGGACATGGAGGAAAAATGGCCACACTTTAAAGAAGAACCTCACAATCTTAGGCTTTCATCGGCAATGGACGGTGTCAATCCATTTGGAGAGCTGAGATCTATTTACTCGGTGTGGCCTATTTTTGTTATCAACAATAACATTCCTCCATGGATGTCAATAAAGAGGGAGCACATAATGTTGGCAATGATTGTTCCAGGTATTTGTTTACATCAATTTTTTTTAACGTAGTAGAATCTCATTTGTCTTATTTGTTGCATAATGACTTATATTTTTTTCATTTAATAGTCATGTACATTAATTTATATATATTGTAGTAAAATGGTTATAATAATTATGTAATGTTTATGTTCATTCAACTAGGTAAGTACTAGGTTAAAGATATGAATGTATATATCGAGTCTCTTATCAACAAGTTAATAAACTTATGGAATGGCATCACTATGTATGACGTCTCTAGACCAATAGGACAAAGACAATTTCAATTCCATGCAATGCTTGTATGGACAATTCATGATGCCCCAGGGCTAACACATTTTTGTGGTATGTTATAACATTCAACTGCACTTTAACGATATTTAATTTTATGAAGTAGATATCATGCATGTTTTTTAAATAATCTATTCATTATATATAATTATAAAAATTGGCATCTTTAATCCAATTATATATGATCTTGCAAGTCTTCAAACAAAGGGAAAATTTGCATGTCCAGTTTGTGGTCCAAAGATGAAATCTCATCGTTTAACAAGTTTAGGAAAGCAGGTATTTGATGAGTATAGGCACTTCCTCCATAGATATCATAAGTATCGAACTACTGAAAAACACATTTTCAATGGGAAAGAAGAGACTACATCAAAACCACGAAGAATGGCACCTCACCTATGGAAGTTGGAATATAATAGAATTAATCGTCAAGGTTATACATCCGATCAAATTGTTTATCTATCATATATGATATATTTGGAATTTATATTTTTATATTGTGTTTTGTTTACTCATGTTATAATTGACAATGATTGTCATTGTTAATTTGTTTAACTTATATGCTTCATGAAGGTCATCAAGGCATTAATGGTTGGCTTCCACAGGGACTAAAAAGTTATCCCATATAATTTAGTACGTTTCCCTACTATGAGTAGCTACAAATTGTGCATTTTTTTGATACAATGCATATCAGAAAGAATACAATAGAAACATTATGGAAAATATTGGATGGAGGGCATGACAAAGAAAAAATTGTCAAATTTTGTAGTGATATTCGGGAAGCCAATCATGCAACGAAAAATGTCATTCAATTAAATAGCGATGGAGAACAAATTAATATAAGCACAGGATTTGTTGCGAACATAAACAATATCATAACAAAGAAAGGTGAATTTGGGTTAGGGATGAAAATGAATGATTGGCATACATTCATTTAGGTAATTATTCTGATATATTTTATATATATTTGTATACTATATGTACTTTTCAGTGTATTATGTTTACTAGTTTTGGAAAAATAATGAAAAGATCATTTTATAATTATTGTAGTATGTTCTACCTCTATCTCCCAACTTCGACAACAATGTCAAGCAAGTTATATATGATCCTGGAAAATACATGAGGTAAGTAGTGATATTTGTTCAATTCGTTGCATAGATCTTATATTTGCCATTTGTTTTACTTGTTATATAATATATTGTATATTTTTGTTAAATCTCATTAATACATTTGCGCCTTGAATCACTTGTAGATTATTGTCATCTAAAGAAATCCATAAAGAAGATATAAATTATTGGAGGAGAAAAATTCCTCGTCTAATGTGTGAAATGAAAAAGTGTCTACCTTCAATATTTTTCAATGTACAAGAACACTACCTCATACACCAAGTTGAGGAGATTGAATTGTGTGGACCTGTACACATAAGGTCAATGTGGATGGTTGAGAGGCACTTGAAATTTTTGAAGGCTTTGGTTAGACAAAGAGCATATCCTGAGGGTTCTATGGTGGAGGGATATATGGTATACCAGACCATGGTGTACATTACTGAATATCTTCCTAAGTTCACAGCAAAGATCCATGTAGATCGCATTTGGGATCCCAACTCCATTAACAAATTTCAAGGGGAGTACCTAATGGGGAAAGATAGATTGAGAAGAGTGAGAGGTAATTATAAGATGGTCATGGAGATTAATTAGAATACATTTTACATTGCCTTCAATTGCTTGAAAAGAAACAATAGAGAACCAGTCCAAATGAAAGAATCAAGTCCACACACAAATAGAAAAGTATTGGTATTGTATTACTCTAGAAAATAAGTCTTTCACTACTAAAAAGTATTAAAATCTTAAAAAGTGTTGATGATCAAATATTACAATTCAAACTTCATATATATAAGAAGAAGACCCAACAAAGGTGTCTCTTTGGATTGTCTTTTGGAAAATAATTAAACTATTGATCTTAATTAAACTTATAAAACAAATTAATCTTCTCCTAACATTGACTTAGCTACTAAGAGATGTTTTTTATACTCCTCCAAGGTATGGGTATCTACATCATGCACTTCATTCCGAGCCTCATATTCAAATTTTATCATCAATTCCATATGTTTGCATGCTCCATCCAGCAATAGCCCTTCTGCTTTGAATATATCCAATGCTTTCTGAAGTATCCTATTGCATTCATCCATCCAATCATCTTGTTCCTTTAGAAACCTATTCTTATCACATAATTTGGGTAATCCCAACTTCATAGTATCATCAAACCCTGTGTTTTTTGAGTGCAAGTCTTCATATTTTTCATGCTTTATCATGATTGTGTCAATAGCCGAGATGGAACTGGAGTCAGATCCCTCATGTAGTTGCATATCATGTCTCTTAGTACCCAATCTATTTTTCACTCTCCCATGCTCAAGAATGGCTTCATAGTTCTTTTTGTGAACATGCCAAAAATCATCAAGGCATATCTTCAGGTTTGTAAATATCTTGTGCAACATCGTTGCCATAGTCTCAAACCAAAGGTCCTTCATATTTTCTACTAGTTTTTGATGTTCTTCTTGCAACTACTCATATTCACTCTGTAACTTTGTATCAGTTCTAGAGGTGATCCTCATTCTAGCATCTTTCATGGCAATAATTTCCAAATCTGATTTTTCACTTTTCATTTTGTAATAATTTATTTCTTTCATCAACTGTATTGTTTGTGCCTTGTTGAACTTGGCAATGCTTATGCCCATGTCTGCTGAAGCCACATGGTCAGTTTCTCCAACTTTAAGGCTCATCATGTGTCCAAAGGAATTTTTGATGTCCATGATCTTTGGCCTTTTGTGAGGTGGGTATAGTGCCCATATCAACATTGAATTTTCATCAGGATTGAATCTTGACCCTATGTAAATTTCCTTCACACCCTCTATGTTTAACTTGTATTCTCCTTTCTTGTTATGCAAAAAACTATCAAAAATTAAAGAGGCATTGAGGTCCCAACCAAGAAATACTATTAGGATATGTGCAGATCATGATGGGCCAAAAGTGGCAATATGATGGGTATGGTCGATGTTTTTACTTAAAATTGATGAAACGAAAGGGTTTTAAAGGAAATTCTCAGTTTTTCACCAATATAAATTATGCTTTACTTTGAGTTTAATAAGTAATTATTATTCATTTTCTATTTGAATTACAACTAAAGTCCTCGATTGATAGGCTGATTGAAAAACATCTATAGCTTTCAAACAAGTATCACATTTTTGAATCCAAAACATGCATCACATTCTATGCTTTGCATACTATAGGATTAAAAAAGAAAAATTGAATTTCATGAAGTTTTGACCAAGTTAAGGTGGTCAAACATACGAAGTTTTATATTTTTAAAGTTGTAATAAAAATCATAATTAATTATTTACTTGGAAAAAAATTACAAAAAATATGCATCACATTGGGACATGAGTCCTCTACTTATATCTAAAATCTTATAAAAAATATTATCATTTTATTTTGGTTAGGGTGGTCGACAAACACCTACTTATTTTTTCCCTAAAATTTAAGTACTGCTGCATTGAAATTTCAAATTTTCACCAAATAGATATATATATTTTTTAAACAAACCTAGTAGTTTAGAAACTACATTCAATTTTCTATAGATTCTATTCTTACATATTTTTGAAATAATATAGATAACTTATTCAAATTTTTACGTCAAGTTTCCTAACTCTTATTTTCTAATTTTTTTGCCACTTATGGGCCTATTTTTTCCATGATGATCCTGCACATACCGATTACACCAACTTCAAGCAACAACTGTCTACCCCTTTTAGGGTTCATGTTCTACACTTCACTTTCTATATCATCTTTCAACCTTTTCATCAATTGTTATTCATTTTCAGGGGTAATATTTGGGATGGATTCCCTCAACCTTTTTCCTTTGTAATTATATAAAAAATATTTAAATTATCTTGACTTGACAAACTCATTATCAGAAATAAAGGATTCATAGGTTGTAAGCCTATCATCTTCATCTACACACAATTCCTTGGCTACTTGTAAGTCCCTATCACAGAGTTCTTCAAATTCATCATTCATCATCCGAGAGACTATTCTTTGTTGTGATTGTGCTTCATTTTCTCCCACAGATTCTTCTTTAGATGAATCATCCATTTCTTGCAACCTTTTCTTTTTTTGCTCTAACTCCTTCATGAAAATTTCTATAACCTCCCCTGCTTGTTTTTCTTCTTTGTTCTTAAACACATCTTTCCCCAATATAGGAACATGGGTGTATCCACTAAGGTTTTTCTTTTTCTTACAAGAGTGTATGTACCCTTTAGGGTCATAATTCATTCTTTGCGCATACTCCTTTAATTTGAATTCATCCAACAATGAAAGATAATAAGATCATTGGTAGTGGGATGTTAGGTTTTTAGGTACATCAATTATAAATTAAGGTCTTATATTGTGGTAATTAACTAATTATACGTCATTTGTGAATTTCATTTTTTTTTATACAATTTGTCAAGAGTGGAATGCACTATATTTGTACATCGCAAACAATCTTGATTGGATGACGGTATGGATTGAACAATGTCAACAATCTGGTTGTGCATTAACATGAGAAGGTGTGGCTTCATTGGTTAAAGAAGCTCATCATACTAGAGATTCCAATGTTACACCAAGGGAAATTGATTTAGGTTATGGTTTAAGAGATAAATAGGTACACATAAATATATTAATCGCCCATATTATTTAATTATTTTCAATTATATTGATGTATATATGTTGAGTTTTTTTTCTTTGCATACATTCGGAAAAAGAATAAATATGTTTATCAACTGACGATGCAATAATTTTTACATGTTTGACATATTGCAGGTGAAACACCACAAGGCTATGTGGTGCAATGGTCATAAATTTTGAATCAAAAAGTTGGATGACACAAAGAAAACTTGTGATTCTAGGATAACTACAGTCTTTCAAGTGACTAATGTTTCATCTAGAAGTGACATACATCCAGAAGTCTCAGAAAATCGATACTATGGGATTTTGGATGATATACTTGAGTGTGACTTTAAGTTCTTCAAATTAGTTATGTTTGTTTTCCAATGGTACAAGCTACGATTGAATGAAAATGATCTCGAGAGAACTATTATTGAACATGATGATGGATTTACCATGGTTAATACAAGGTCAATCGAGCGAGCTGGAAATGAGCCCTATGTTCTTCTGAGCCAATGTGAGCAAGTATTTTACTCAGTGGTTCCAGGTAAACCAGTTTGGTCATTTGTTGTTAGACATGATCCAAGAGGAAGGTTGGTAAAGTATAATGTGGTGGAAGAAGAAGATACCGAAGAACTAGAAGATGATCTAGATAATGATCAGGATCAACAGTTAGTTGATGATGTGCCTGACGAAGATGTCGAAGAAGAGGAAATCAATCATAATGATGTAGAAGTTAATGTTCATGAAGATGATATCCATGTGGATGATGACATTATTGAAACTGATATCAATGGCGATGATGATGATATGACCAATCCTTACAATGTCAAATCTGGATTGGATGATATAGAAAAAGATTTGGATGAAGAAGAAGATCAATGACATTGAAGTGTATGAGTTATGTGATTATATTATCTATTTGATATTGATTTCTTGATAGAATTATATTTGACTTATATGGTTACATAATTAATTCATGATGTACTTTTTAATGTTGTTAATTCATGATGTTACAACTATTGTAGCTCTCCTAGAAATTTCCATATGATCAAATCCTAATTACTCTACGACTATTTATGATTAGATATTATTTGATCATATCTTTGGTTATTTCATTCCCAAAAACTTAGTGTTTCCTCATGTTGACCCTGCAAGTGACATGTGAATGGGGCCAACGTTGAATTTTTTTCAATTTGTGCTTGTATGGAGTTAAACTTGACATGGTTAGCCTAGATGCATGCATTGACGATATGGGAGGGTTTCAAGACTCAAAAATGAGGTCATGCTATATAAAGGCATCTCGTCCTTCCTAATAATACAAGTTGCCTTATTCTCCGTCTCTTTCATATATTGTTCTTATCATTTCTTTGGTTAATGGTTTCAAAAGATGAGGCTCTCTAAGCCTCACCTTGGATCTATTACACATCATTTTGTGCATTTTCATTAGAAATGAATATTTAGATGATCTTTAAAAGGCTCGTTGAATATAAAGATGATAATAGGAAGCTAAAAAATGAGCATATTTTGTTTATGGAACCCAAACTACAAGGTTTGTCACTCTAATGCTAAAACCAAGTCAAATTAACCCCTAACACCTATTGGAAAATTCAAAACATGTCTTTCTTTCAAATTCACAAGAACGTATAAACCTTTTGAAACCACACATGCATGTTATGAAAGTGTATGGTAATCCTACTTATAGCAAAAGTTCACATGATAAGCTAACCAATGGCACTATATTGGAGGATAAACCCACCTATGGAATTAATTTAAGAGGTAAGGGATGCCTCTTAGTGGAATTTTGAATCTTGGATTAATGCATAGTGCTAAAATTAGTTCTAGTGTTCTTCCCTTGGTGCTATATTTATCTCAACAATTTCCCATACTTAACCATTTCATCATCCCTTTTCCCAAGCTATTTGTATGATAATATAAACTTGGTACAATCTCACATTAGCCCCCTAGGTAATTATCCATTTCCTCCAAGTTGAATGGAACCTTTTGTACCAATGCATCTATGTTTTCCTACCCTAATGGATCAAGACTTGACATCACCTTATTAAAAATCTTCTTTATGTCATAGCATATCTCTGAAGTGCCTTTGGCATGCTTTAGATGTGTCAATATTAACTAGATTGAATATATTAATTTTAAAGTCTCTTAACACATTCCATGACAAGAAAATGACTCATTCATATTAAGGAGTCCTTTCCTAAACCATTCCTTCATATTCAACAATCCCTTCTCACACCCACATCATAATTCATATCCATGTTAGTTGTAATGAGTATTTTAAACCAACAATTAGTGAATCATAGGATAGAAGAAAACTCATTATGCACAAGGATAAGAATCAAAGAGACTTAAAGAATTGATTCACTAGATATTCTCCCCATTACTATAACAGACCAATGTAAAAAAATAAGTCATAACAAGAATAGGACCAAAAAAAACTAGGAAAAGAAACCTTGTAGGCTACATTAATAAGACATTGATTGCAAGCATTTCTTCCATGATGTTTAAATGACAAAATATTAGATAGCTCAATCTTTAGTCAAGTAGTATTTCAATCACTGATTCTTAGAAATCCATCATGATTAAACATCGCATATCATAAGCCTTTTTAACAATCACTAGGACTGTAGATAATATTCAATCATGTCATAGGAAATAAATCATCAAAAATTATAAAGAAGGATAAAACCAACTATATAAGCTCAGCAAACCACCATACAAAAATTGTATTTTGTAGAAAATAGAATAAACTCTATGTTGACATAGCATATATATAAACTATATATTTTGAATTTTGGCCCTGCACGCATAGGAGCACGGCATAGCATACTACACTAAGACTCTAACTGGAGAGTTGCACTGAGAACCACTACATCCAACCCCTTAGTGGAGAGTTGCGATACTTCACTGGATGAGTGTTGCAAGGCCATTGATTCAAGGAGGTAGACTAGGAACCATTTGGCAGGAAGAAAGCCAAAGCGAGAGGTGAGGACACTCAAAAAGGGAAAATAGACCAAGGGACAATGATTGTAAGTGATTTTTCCCCCACATTTAGAAATCTTGTTGCAAGTACAGTGATTTAGACTCTGTTTGTTCCCATCGAGATGTTGCATGTTATATTTTGGTCAATTCGAGCCAATGTCCCATTGACAAACCCAAGTGCTACCTAGTACTGGTGTCTGGTTAGTTTGAACAACCAAGCTTTGAGATGTTCAATCAGTTGGGTGGCCACTTTTGGCCTATGAACTACAGTTTCTGTATCTGTCTTAGCATATTTTTTCTATTATAAGATTGAAAGGAATTCCCATCACATAACAACACATGAACTTCACTAGGGTTCAAATTTCTAAACTTCGATGAAATAAATTTACATATTGAGGTGGACAAATGATCAAAGGGACTGAAAACAATACATGGTCTATGAGTGCAATGAAAAATTCCTAGTGCCTATCCATAAGAGAACGTATAGAAGTACATGATGTAGAGTCAAAGGAAGGAAACAAACTCACACAATCTCATTTGACAAGTCACAAACAATCTTGAACTTTCCTTCTTTTAACATACTTATTCAACTATATTTCCCTTCACAAAACTCAACACAAACACTCAACTTTTTTTTTAGAGTTCCAAACCATTACCAAACCTTCAAACACCTTAGTCAACTTCATCTTGATCAAAACAAACAATTACCCAGTCTTCCCTTTCATTTTACCATTAACTCTCTTTATGGTTGTCCTAAACTTCACAATTTCAACTCAACATAAAGTAATCCAACCCAAAACAGTATTTAGGCTAATATAGACCACACAATTTCCATTCCATTTCACTTCAAACAAATTTAAACCATCTCCCATCCTTTATTCTTGACAATTTAACAAAATCATATATTGTACTTTCATTTTAGTCTCCAAAACAAGGCTATTATTAAACAGATCAGTCAAAGCAATGGACTTTTTAACTTCATGCTTACACAAAACCTTATATAAAATGAGATCAAATTATACTTTGGTAATCTCTTAACCAAAACAACCAAGAACTCACATTTAATCATAAAAATCCCTTAAAGTTCTTACTATCCCTAGTTCCTTCATACCCTGTTTGCAACGCTTGTAGATATGCCAACCTATTTGTCAGGGCTTCATTCACAATCTAAGCACTATTACACAATTCTATCCACACTTTCCAATGCCCTTCTTTCATATCTAAAACATATTGAAAATGGGTATCAAAACTTTTACAACACAAGCTTCAAATATTGTTGTCTGAGAAAGATTTAGGCCTAATTAGGCCTCATTTGCATAAGGGTTTGTTGCTTTACTAACTACTAACCAAAGTAAACTTTTCCAATGCTTGGGACATGTTTAGTTTGACTGGTATATTCTATTCAAAGCATCAAAGTCCATTTACAAAGTATTTTCACAAAACCCTATGGACTTAACCTTCATAATTACTCTATTCACAAACTATACATAGTTTTTCAGTCAAGAAACTTCATTCCCTCGCTTCTTATCTTTATTATTTTACCCTAAATCCACTGAAACATGAAAGAACATTCATAGTAGGATAATCTCACAAGAAACCAGAAGATTCCACCAATTAATAAAGGATAAACATAATTATTTGTCTTTGCTTACCCTAACTAAGGGTTTTAGCAGTCTGGAGTAAATCCACAATAACTCACACAAATCTTAACTAAAATGCATAAACTTTGATGTAACAGGAAGGTGATTGATATTATTACCATATCCAGCCATTATACCATGCCTTCAAGGCCGTACAATTCTGTACAATGCCTGGAAATGCAAGATTTCTAAATAAAAATGAATAAAAATCAGAGATTTTCCTTGAACTTATTCTTTATTCAACCACCCTCAAAGTTATAAAAGATACAAGAGCATTTTTAAAGGAAAAAAAAACTGACTTTTAGCCTTCTAACTACCTCTAACCAACCCTAATGACTCTTCATCTCTTAATGTTTCCTTTTTTATTAAGTTGACAACTTTTTACATTGTTTTCATTTTTGCACTTTTAGACTTAATAAACACCAAATGACCTCAACATGATCTCAAATATATGAAACATGACTCTAATAACATGATTTACAAAGTAGGAACAATAACATTGAATCAAATTTCAAACATTGCTTCATAGAGGCTTAATTATGCCAAGGTGCTCCTGCACCAGTACAAGAGATGAAAAAAAGACAAGGAGCCATTAAAAAATTCTGAATATTTCACTGACTCAACCAAACCTCCAAAAGAACAGTACATATGCCAACACTAGGGAAAGCCCGAAAGAGAACACTAAAGAAAGTGGAATTTTTTTTTACAAGTTCCAGAAGAGTATAAATGGTTCAAAGATGTTGTGGGTGTCTGGAAAATGGTGAAGGAATGATGGATAGGGAGGGACCCAATTAGCCTCTTTTACTAGATTATTAAGAAAGAAAGAAACTCTGATGCATTTTGGGGTTCTTCTGAGTAGGGCCCATCTTTTATTATTTTATTTGCGGGACCCAAAAAACCATAGGGGTAGAAACCTATGGAGCTTAATCATTAAAGGAAAGGGGCCTATCCATTTAGAAATAAACTGAAAGGATGGTTACACAAGGGGCTATTTCACATCAAAGGTGGTCCAAAAAATTTCATAGACTAACTAACCAAACACTAGTACTACCTCAGAGGGACTATTGTCTTCGATGAAGGTGGTCCAAAATTTTTCATAGATAGGTACAAAAAGTAATAGAAATCTTCCACCAACTAACCCAATCAACCTCCAAGAAACAAGACAATGACTCCTCTAGATGTTCCCAAAACCAAAGGCTTCAAAACACAAGTTGGTGACCCTACAAACCATTCCCATGCTTACCAAGTGATCTCTGATCATCAGACCCTTACAAGGTTTATTGATACATTCACAACTATTCTTACCTCCACATGCATTTTACTAGTAGTGACAACCCTGGTTTTTAATCCTCCAACCCTATACCTTGGGATCACATCATCATGAAAGAACTTCATCCAACATCCTTATGAGTGAAGGTACCACCAAATAGGTATTTTTCAGATCTTTCTTCCTCGAGCGAGGGAAATTTAGGAAGAGAAGAGGAAAGAGAGACATGTAGTAGATCTAAAAGAGGGAGATCAACTAGAGGTCAAAAGATTAGAAGAAAATTTTGTAAACGCATGGAATTTTTTCTTGTTGAAGGGGGTCATGTTCTTATGATGATGAGAGAATAGGTGACATCGAGGTGCTCTTGAGGTACAAACATCTACGGAAACAATGGGTACCCAAGAAACTTCCTCCAATAAACACTGATTTTTGTGTCAATGAGAGGATATATCGCATAGCACCATCGTCATTACATGGTTTGGGCCTATTTTGCATGGACGGCATAAAGGTTTTTTACGAAAAAGTTATTGAATTGATGGAGTATGTTGGACCCTATTACAGTTATAAAGATTGGATGCAGTTGGTTCAATATACACGAAGTATGCGTAGGTATGCACTGTCAGCAAATTATATACAGCTAAAAGATAAGGATCAAAATAAAGGAGTGGCTATGTACATTGACGGAAGGCCAAAAGCATCAGGGAATATTGCAAGGTTTATAAATAGTACATGACTTGGGTCAACAAATAAGCAACCCAATTGCATATTCAAGGTGCGCAAGGGAAACCGTGTATTCGTATGTGCGATAAAATCAATAACTGCAGGGGAAGAGTTGCTAATCAATTACAATTTGAATCACATAGATAAAAAATCAGTTACTATAGGGGTGGTATGTACTATATACCATTTTTTCCAACCTCCAATTAATGACTCCAATATACCATTTTATTATTATGTTTTTTTCGTATGTCTATTGGTTTCATTTTAGTAATGTTTTTTTATATTTAATTTTTGTCACAGTGGGAGATTGATCATAGGGGGAAGGCTCAAGCCCAGAGCACAGATCGTGATGCATCTTTAGGCACTTCTTCCTGACAGGTTTACCTCATTGTAATTGTACAAATTAGATATGAGCAAAATGTTTTATTATTATGTTTTTTTCATAAGTTTATTGGGTTAATTTCGATAATATTTTTTAATATTCTTGTTGCAGTCGGATGATCGAGGAAAGGCACCAGTAGTAGATGAGAGTATCCATAGGGAGGTGCAGTCACTATTATGCGATGATGACATCGCATATTCCGCAAACCCTTTGGATATGATAAGGAAGACCCAAAAAAAATGCAATGAAGAAATCCTTCAGTTGTTATTCATAGTGCCTCAAACAAATGAGATAAGAAAGGGTTAAAATATTGACTGAGAGAGCATGGAACTTGCAAGTAAGTTGCCATGAGATCTTTAATTATAACATAAGTTCATTCATGGTTTTATATTTTGTACTCTTTTATGTCATGAACTAAAATATGTGTTGTTTTAATAGGATTTTTTGCATCCTCATGATGTTGTTGGCCATGATCAGGGTACTACAGGTGTTGCCCAGGGAGTAGGGGTTGGTACAAGTATCGATCTTGATCTTCCTATGCATACATCACATCATCTGACCCCATCCTATGTGCCTATATTGTCGACTGAAATGTCGGTAACACATAGCATGCAGGCATCAAGTAATGCACCCTCTGGAAGTGAACACATGCCAGAACATGCATCAGGACATGTACCTAGGGATGCAGAGGCCACTAGTATTGGTGATGTTTTAGTAGCATTTCCTGGATCTTCTCGTATTAATAGTATGGGAACATTTCCGGTCACATTTGTGGTGACCAAGGATTTCATTCCCATAAAGATAGAGAAGGTCCCAGGTACTTTAAAACGTTTTAATTATTATTATATATAATCCAATTGAAATTTACTTATTAATCAGTCTTTTTAGACTAATGATCCCATGATCATTTTGTAGGAAATTATTTTTTTTATAAATATCTAAATCATATTACATTGGAGATCTTTGGGCCCACCATACATACACGGTGGAATGCCCAAAATAGAGATTTAAAAGATGAGCTCATTAACCATTTAGTTGTGTTGTTCGGTAATAACACATTCAACTAAACCAAGGTCCTTAAGAAAGTTGGTACCTATCTAAAGTATGTGAGGGACCAATATAGGTCATATTTAGAGAAGAAAAAAAAGTACGAGCATCCCCCCATGATTTCAGAGAGGGAGTGGAAGGACCTGGTGTCAAATGGAAAGGAGAAGGCTAAAAAGAAAAAAGGAAAGACACCACTGGGCCAAGGAAGGTATGTGATACTATCAACAATGTAATTATATACTGATTAGTCTTTCTTTTTATATAATCTAGCATATTTCAAACTTTTCATAGGCTTCCTGACACATCGAAGGCAACAAAGGAAAGACTAGAAAAACACGGGCAGCACAAACTTGGTTCTAGTGGTTATATAAAATTATCCGCATGAATTTTAAATATCAATAAATGAAATATTGCATCCAAATAATAAATTGCAAACCATTTTGGTTTTATCACACCATAGAAGAAAAATTCATGATCTTATGCAAAAATGCAGGGCTTTGAATTCAACAGAGTTCCCATAGAAGAGGACCTATAGATTGCCTTCCAGCAAGGTTATGGATCAATGGATGAACGCCTAAGACTCTTGACTGGGAAAACACAAGCTTTCACTGCATCTGACACGCAGGTAAATAAACTCAATGAACTTTATTTAAAATTGAATACTTGTGCAATCTATTCAATATTAATTTCCACCATAAAGTAATTATGTGCCTTTTTTTTTTAAATAGGAAAGCAATGATAATACTGCATATGACATTGGAATGTAGCCTAGTGAGGGTGGAGCACAAACTGCAAATGAAGGTCATGGTGTGCATTCTATTAATAGATGTATTCATGTGCTATACACAATGCGGTATGGATTATACAATTAAACATATTTAATTGTAATTGGTGTATTAATTAATGTAACCTTTCGTGTTTCAACTTTAGAGCATGTAGATTGTGATCAACATGTTGAGCGTGATCAGGCTAGACAAGATCAGGAACATGATGTGGCCCCATCAAGTAAAGAGGATCAATCTAATGTTATTTTAAACATATTCAATTTCAATTGGTGTATTAATTAATGTAACCTTTCGTGTTTCAACTCCATAGGATTTAGAGGGTGTTCAACATGTTGAGCATGAGGCTATAAGACAAGATCAGGAACATGATGTGGCCTCATCATTTAAAGATCACCACTCTAATGTTCTTTTAATTAATGAAATACTTGTAACAATAATAATAAAACATATCAATTTAACATTTATTTGTTATTGCAGGAGACCCCCCCTTGCAGCGGCCTCCACGTCATGAGTACACAACTAGGCATACATTAAGATCATGAGTAGAGGGAAGAACAACTAAAGGTGGGACAGATGATTTAGAAAATGATACTCCACTTCTTTTTTTGCTATAAAAAAGAAACAAAAAAAAAAAAGTGATTGTAATCATATTATGACAACCATATTTTTGATAATATGTTAATGAATGTTAAAAACTAATATTTTTGGCAACCATATTTTTGATAATATGCATTTTCTAAAAGAATGAATGTTATATGTTAATGAATGAATGTGAATATGTTAATGAATGAATGTTATATGGTAATGAATGAATGTTATATGTTATTAATGGATGAATGAATGATTAATGTTATATGATTGGGTATGGGAAATTGAGAGTGATGTCAGGGGGGGAGGGGCCAAATGAGCTTCCACCGTCACATGGTTGGCCATGTTAAGTAGAGAATATTAAACTATTTCGAAACAAAGAGAAGCTCAATAAGGTAATGCACTTTTCAATATTTCGTTATGCTACACTTTTAAGCTTATGTGATTTTCATTAGTTCTCTTTGCTTCAATATGTTACCCTTTGTACTTATTTTACTTTTTAACACATCTCATATGTTACCTTGGATGATAGCTTTTGCAGGGGAAGCTATCCATGGATGGATCCCGCTTTTGGGGATATACGAGTTTGCATTAGACAAACTTGGGATGTACTCATGTAGCGTAGAAACAAAAGAGAAGAGCCATTTCAGCACAAGAATTGGCTTGAGACTAGTACGTGGTTTGAACTAGGTCTGGGTATGAGGGGTCTAGGAGAGAGCCCTATAACACAGCTAGTATTAAATCATTAAACATAAAAATATTGTAATTATGTGGTTAATGCTAAAATAATCGACAATTCACTATGTGATGAGTAGTTAGTGATGATGTCATGCCATTGTTTGGTAGGTTATTGATTTTGTAGTTGCTCCCAATAATAATCTCTAGTTGCTGACATTCCATTTGATCCATATGAGGGGCACCTTTCAATTTGGAAAGCAATTTTATAGATGATTCTCTTATTTAGTGACCAATGGAATAAGTGAGTGGATGGATTTCTCCTAGTAATCGCCTATCATGTGCTTCATGCACTGATGATAAAATAATTTCATTGGATAGAATTAATATAGTTATGTAATTATATGTTGTTGGTTTGGTTTTTGGTTTGGGTTTAACTGCTATTTTTATTCGCCCATGTATCATATGAGAAAGCATGCACATATTTTTCTAGAGATCCATCACAAAAGTGACCTCTCTCTATCTCTCTCTCTCACACACACACACTCACTCACTTTCTCGCTCTCTCACACACACAACTAACCAAAAATAGAATGTACTATTTGGAAATCATTAGTTGTCGATATAATTTATATTTGAACTCAATTGTAATTAGGTGGGCTTCATACGTTGCAAGAACAATACTTGTTTTGATTCATGAGCTTGGTGTGTAGTTCAATGATGGAATCAGCATACTTGTATGTTTTCTTTACACTAACTTTTACCTGTAAAATGTTAAGAACATATTTTACTTTATTCCACTATGAGAGAAGAAGGTGACTATTAGATTTTTTTCCCAAGGAGATCTTCACATATTTTAAATTTTACCATAAGTCTTCCATTTTTTCATTCACACCTGTCTCAACTATTAAAACCGATTTTTTGATTAATCCTTTCAAATTAGTAGATAATTGTTTACTTTTTGATTGGTTAATGAGGGTTTTTGTAGGGATTCCACAACCTTAAGACACAAATTTGGGTCCCTAGTTTCCATGTGTGGGTTTTCAACACTATTCCCATATGCTTTGGGACTTGCATTATTGCAGGTCATTTTAGATGTATCCAGCAATTTCTATGGCAGTTTTTTCCCAAGTCTTCATTGTTGGGTCTTCTACCATTGTTCTTATAAGCTATTTACTCACTATATGTATCCAAAAACCATTTTTCACACATTTAAAATTGAAGAGATATAACATATCAGCCAAGCAGTATCTATGTCACCCCAATCATGTTTTATGTTTATATTGGCATGATACAATATATCGGCACAACAACTAGCAAGCTTCACTGATAAAAACATTGCAGGAATGGCCTATGTGAATGAGGAAGCACATTGTACAATATCGGCATAGGCACATTGCATTCATACCGATTGACAGAAGAAATTGGGCTATATATTTTGATTAAAAAGGAACAAATAGATAATGTAGCACCACAAGAAATGCATATCAGCATAACTCATGAAAGTTTCCCTGAAAAAATACTCATCGGCCATCGGAAGCCTAACAAGTGACAATTCTAATCTCATATACTACTTCGAGGAAGACAAAAGGCTCGTATCAGGGACACATTCTTTTTGTTCTATCGATGGGTTATTCAAGAAAGTAAAAGATAGACTCACTCGGGATTTCAGCATGAGGTACACCGATATATTTCATCAGAGGAACACATTGATATCAAAACAACAACAAAATGGACCACCTGATGACACATCTTACATCGATAACATTTAGTTGGGATAACATATCTCAAGTTACACTGACATAGTGGATAAAATAAGGCACCATTGATGAAAGTTGTGTCGATGGAATTCATCGGTGGGAGTATCACCATCAAAAGCAATGAATAACTTTGGGCCCGATAGAATGAAGTCTTTTTGATAGGATTACATCAGATAAGCTACACCAATAAAGGATGCAAGGAAAGAAAAATACTTGTCAGAGTGACTTATACCAAAAGATACATCGACCAAATTATTCATGCAAAGAACAAAACCCATACATATAACTGTGTTAGGGAGGGAAGATGTTTGAACGAATTTTTTTTAAAAAAAACTACAGGGTTTCGTTGTAATTTCAATGAACATAGCCTGACCAACCACAAAAAATTGTGATGAGGTTTTTGTACACGCAACATAGTTTTCGTCATAATGGCAATGACAATTTTCTCCACCTCGTCAAAAAATGGATGAATGTTTGGTGTGTTTTTTATGCTTTCAAATGAACGTTCTACAATTTTTTGTGTCGATAGATGGATGAAGTTATGTTGATTTTGCAACGTACACCACCAAAATTTTCCATGGCACTAATTGACGATGTTGGGTCGTGGTTTCAATATATAAAAATTGGTTGTTAAAGCAACGAAAAATCCAGTGACAAAATTTAAATCAGTCTTGCATCGGTAAGTCGACAATATTTTGTCAATATGTCACCAAACATTCATCAAAATTTGTAGTCAAATATAGTAGTGCCTAGTTATGTGCTCCCCTTCTATTGTGTGTGCCTCTTGAAGCAATTTATGTGTTGTTTGTGATGTTAATGTTGCTAGCAGTGTAGTGTTGGAGCCATGTATAGCCTTGTTTATGTTAGCTTATTGTCTTCTTGACTGTTGTTTGGTTGTAGTGGGACCTTATGTTATCTCCTCGCATAGGGGGTGGAACTTAGGGTTCCACATGGTCGAGATGTTGGTGCTTTTTCCTCCATTGGGTCTCCTTGTTGCTTGTTTGTGTGCATGGAGGTTGTACCTTGTGTAGTAGATTCTAGTTCATGATCCAGTTTGAGAAGGCAATCTTTTATGTATATGTATAGGACGTGTATCTCAATTGTACCATTTATTGTAATATTGTTGTATTCTTCCCAATTGTATTCAGGGAAGAAATATTGTAAACAATGTAATGTTGTACTCTCATGCAATGTAATTTGTACGTATATTGCTAGTCGTATATAAATGATCTTTAATGTTGTTTAACAAATGACATGTTATAGAAATGTATATTGTTGAATCATTTAATGTGATGGATTAAAATGAACTTGATTAGTAGATAACTCATGTTAACATATTAGTTCATGAAATAATTCTAACTCTTGATTAAAGGATTTGATAGTAGCGTAGTTACGAAACCTTAGAGGACTTAGGATGAGATTGTATGTTATGTTATATTATGCAAGATCATTTTTATTTCTCTTAAAAAAAAATGATCAATTATTGTAGCTTAGATGTGTTTTCCTCTGGGGTTCCTTGGCGGGGCATTACAAAAGGTGTAAACATGAAAGAATCTTCAAATGAAGGTAATTTTTAAAAATAAAAAGGGACCTTTGAATAAAGGTCTCTATTTTTTATTTTTGGAAATTACCTTTATTTGAAGGTTTATTTATTTTTTTAGAGAAAATGGCATAGGGAAGAGGACCCAGTAGTTGAGCATGTTTCAATAGTTGTGATAGTAGTTGTTTATATAATGCTCAATAGTTCTGAGAGTAGTTGTTTATAGAATGTCCAATAGTTGTGACTTGACTATCCATAATTAAAAAAATGTATTCCTTTGATCTAAAAAGCAACCAATCATGTGATGTCACATCAACACTCAACTACCCATGCTTTGAATGCACAAGTATTGATCTCACTTTTTTTTTTGCCTTTTTGGACACCTTGAAAAAAAACATGTTGATGTGGCATCATATTTGATGGTGTGACCTTGAAACAAAAGTTATAAGCAAGGGACTTGACAAGTAAGCTACTGTAAAAAAATGGGAGTGATTTGAAATTTCCATGTAGGATTTTGAAAAGCACAAAGTTAGGGTGCACAACTACTGGGTCCTCTCCCCTACCTTCGTTGGAAGCACCTTTGAAGGAAGCCCCTCAGATGGCCTCATCCCTTTCATGTCTAATATTTTTCTCCAAATTTTCACCTTCAAACCTCAAGTTGAACTGTCAAATGGAATCAACCAAATAAGATATTTGGGACATGAAATATAGTAAAATAGATTTTTTAAAAGTTGAAAAATATGTGTGCACTAGGTATTGATGTTTTTATTTCAACAAAAAAAGTTAATTCAAATAAATACAAATAAATTTATGTGTTACCAAAGTAACTTATCTCTAAATTATAGTTAGTCTGACTTCAAAAAGTTATAAAAAATATACAACATATAATTATGAAAAAATATATTTGCATTGGATATCAATCTGATGAATCTATATTTAAAAATTTATAATTTTATCCTTTCTACAAATAAAGTTATGCTTTACCAAAGTAAGGCCACTTTTTAAAAATGTAGTTAACTATAGAAAATTACATTAAAAATTACATAAAAAACTCACAAATTATTTCTTAATTTTTTTAAAATATATTTATAATCTATAGACATAATCTCAAAAATAATTAGTTTATTTCATCTTAAAATTCTTAATAGTTTGGTTGCTATATGTGTCAGAAAGGTAAAATTTTATAATTTCATTGTCCTACTTTTACCAAAAAGTGGAACACACTATTGTGGCATCAGCCCTTAGTGCACACCACCATCCTTAGTTGAAACAATTTTAACACAAAAGGAATTTTACAAAACCACTAAATTCATTCCATGTATCTAGTAGATGTAGTAAGAGGTACAAAAAATCCTTTAGAATACAAATTTGAAGTATATGAAGTGTCATGACAAGTCCACACATTGCACACAATCATCACAAAAGTGGGTGATGATGTCTTTAAGATCAATTTTCTTCCCCACCTTGGTATGCACCTTATTTTCAACACATGTCTTGTGAAATTACTATCCACTTATGTCAACTCTCTTGAAACTATTGTCACATGAAATCACACCTTGCTAAAACTAGTTTTAGCATTCCAATGACATAATGGGAATGATCTAAAGGTGTGGGACCTTGCAGATGAGATCAAACCTCTAGAGAAGCATGGTTCCTTACTAACCTACATATAGAGTATTGATCCAACACAACATAGATTAAACCTAAAACCTAATCCTATTCTATGGATTTAATGGAAAAGGGGAAGGAGTATAAAAAATGAAAGGGGTGGTGATACACCTAGATTAAATGGTATATCTTCATTCACACTGTAACACAAAGAATCAAATAAAGTAGCCAAAAGGACTCATGCAGGTCTTTGCTATACTAGATCTTGGAAGTATGTATGAAGGTCAAGGTTTGACAAGCATTAAGAGGGAAAGAAAAAAACCACAGATATCTCTTGCAAACAAGTTTCCAATAGTATACATATCCAAAAAATGATCAAAATTCATTTAGACATGAAAGTAATAATATTTTACACAACACATTAGAAGTGAGAAGAGGTGAAAATAGGACAACTTTATTGATTCAGAGGCATGAAACCTATTACAATAGTAGAGTTTGAAAAGCGTACAAGTATCTATAGAGAACCAAAAAGAAAAACTCCTTACAAAAATGAGTCATGGAAGCTTTATTTTTGAGAGAGTAAGGTAAGAATCCATGTCAAAATATGGAAAACAAAATAGAAAACCTAGCCACTAGCAAAATAAATGACATGAAAATAGGTGTACATTCCAATGTTATTTGGGTGGCCAAGGAGGTATGATATGACATCTCCATATATTTTCCATATCCTATCATTGATGATTTCTAAGTTTGAGTAGAAAATATGAAGATCGCCCATAAAATTCAATATCTATGGATGGAGCTTTGATGAAAAGGGGTGTTTGTAGGAAATAAATAAGGTATGGGAGTCATTTTACTTATTTGAATCCATACCAAAATAATTTAATACCCTTCTTTAGCTCACATGGATTAGGATTTGGTGGTTGTAGTAGTTGTTGAATATTAATGGCATTCTATGTCAAAAATACACTTTTGGAGTCTATTGGTGGATTATTTATCTCAAGCCTATCATCATGCCAAAGATATAATAATTTAAATCATCTACAACCCATAAGAGCCCCACCATTAGGCATCGGGTCTCGAGCCTACCATGTACCTCCTACTGTTAAGACTAGAAGAAGAGAATGTCCATTTTTTGATGTCCTAATGAGACAATCCTTTATCAAGCATTGGACATCAAAAAATTTCTTGATGCTTTCCAATGATTAAGGGGATGATGAGGGAGATCAAAACTTCAACCTTTGACAATGATGTCAATAGAGGGACCAATATTTTGAGGAATCTGGAATGGAAGGAATAGTAAGATGGTAGGTGAAAGCCTAAAGGTCTAATGAAATGAAATAAAGGAATTACAAAGAGTGAAGGGAATCTTGTAAAAAATGTATGGAGGTATGGAAGAAGCCAACAACCCAAAATATTGATAAGTTAAACACTTAGGAAATTTTGCAAAGTGGACTTGAAGGATTGTGGAGGCTTCATGAAGGGGAATAAATTTGGCATGCATGGAAGGGAAACCTTGATGGCTCAAAATTCCAATAAATTCCAATTAGCCACTTTTAAAAGGTTCAACGTAGGGAATCAAAGCCAATAGAGAAGGTATGACAACATGGATGTAAGAAAAACTATAAAACTCTGACAATTCCAACACTTAGTTAATTTAGATTTTTGTAACAGGTTTTTTACTAAGAAAAAAAAGGGCTAATGTAACAACCAAAGGAATAACATCATGAAATATGGCTCAAGTAAGATGTCTCAAATTAGTTATTACTAATATACTATAGTGGGGGCATGAAATTTCAACATTTTGGTGACTTCTAGAGGATGTTTGCATGTTAAACATAGAATCTAGAAGCCTTAACATTCCATTGAGAACAAATTCATAGAGCTCATAAAAAAAATGGGGTGCTCTAAACACCACAAACTAGACACAATAGAAGATGCAATGTGTAAATTAAACTTAGAGGAAAACAACAAAATAACCTGGATCATGCATTCCCCTAATTATAATGTAGAGTGTGCAACAAAACTTCTTGAAAAATAATATCAACCTAACCTAACCTAAACTAACCAATAGGAAAAAATTAGAAAAATTCATTTATAGGCTTCTCAAAGTAGTTGTCATCTTTGGATGCCTGGCATGTTCATGGGTAACCAACCATTAAATAATAATTGATAAGAATTTAATAGGTTGTTGAAGTGCCTTCCAAAAATTAAGAAAAAATGACCTATCCACCCAAATTCTATCTGAGAACAATATTTCTGAAGTGGATGGGTACACAAATCCTACTCTTCTTGATTCTCATCCTCATACATAGGATCAAGAATGACCAAGAGTGTATTGTTAATCTCCAACTAATCCAGATGCCTAATAGGACATTTTCTTGAAGGTGCCAAGTCCAAACATCTAATGTTGATTTCATGCTTAGGCTTTACTTCTTTGATGTCTTCCTAGCTGGTAGGGGTTGGTTCTGATGACTCATCTGGAGATATAGAGACTTCCTCCTCATTTTTATGTTTCTCATGACTTCTTTATTTAGGATATGATGGCTTGATGTCAAGGTCTAAGCAAAAATATTCTATCTCATCCCAAAATAGGTCTTCATCCATATCCTCTTTACTATTCTACATGACTTTTCTCATATTTTCTTCATAGAATATTTCTTGAAAGCTTGAAGAAACACTAAGTTTCTCCCCTTGGATCATAGGTACCTACATGATATCCTACTCAACTTGATCATCAATCTCATTCATATCAATCTCCCCAACATTCTCTTGTTGTTCTAAGTCCTCTACTAATATGGGCATGGATTTGATCGCTTCATCATTATCAAAAAAATAATGAGGGGGTTCATCAAACAAGAGTACCAAATCCTCCCCTCTATCATCACTCATCTACTCATCATGTCATATCTCATACTTTTCTAATTTACTCTCCCTCTATAGTAGGTTTTATTTTTTAGTCTATAGAGAACATGGGGTTTCACCAACAACATGCTTCTCCTCTTTTTCCTTAAATATTTCCCTCATTTGTATATCGAACCAACTAGCTCACCAAATAATAGGTCCACCTTTACAAATTTAAATAGTGTCGAGACCAAATAATCGACCTGGTAGGGGAGTCTTGAAATTTTGTTGAGCTTTGTGAGGGAGAAAAGACTCCTGAAGGAGCTACTCTTGTGAGATGGTAGGTTGAGTCCTTTTGAAACTCGGGACTTTGAAACATGAAACCTAGGAGACCACCTTAGTTTCTTGCATGATTTGTTTCTAACTAGCTATTATTTCCCCAATATAAAAAATATTCTTATCCCAATTCATCAAAATTATCTTGCTTTGTGCTAGAACAAGAGTCCTTGAAGAATTTATAACTACTAGATTGATAGAAATTTGAGGTCTACCATAACTTAATTAATTATGCCCTTATATTTTTCCTTGATAAGGCCACATGTTTTCTTGATATTTATGATGGTCAAATTGATAAGGCCTATTGTCCCATGTTTTTACCCTTTAAGAGTTTCTAAATCATTTCCAAAGCTACAAACTACATTAAGGATTTCATCTTATGCAGCTCATCATAAGCAATGGGAGCAATGGGTTGATTGATTTTTACAAGAATAGGCTCCAAGATGGGCTAGGTTTATGGATTTTCTAGGAATAGAGGAATGGGAGGCATGTAAGCTTATTTCTTGTATTAAATAACTTTCATCTCTGATAGCAATGTCATATGCATCATTTAATATAGTACCTCCCATAAACTAGATCATGATAGCCTCATCACAAGTTAGGGCCCTCAAGTAATAAAAGAAAGCATGGTTAGAGGAGAGCCTCACTAAGGAAATGATTATATCCCATGTCCTCTACAACCTATATTTAAATTCCCCCATGAGTTCATGGGGAACTCTCTTGATAGAAGTCAAATTCTCAATTAGGGATAGATAGTCAATCTTATCATCAAAACATTTATAAAGGCTATCTCCTAGCTCACCCCAATTATGAATGGTTTTGGGCTACAACTATTAGGGTTAGAAATGGCAGATATCTAACAATTAAATGCAGATTTAATTAATAAATAGAGAAACTAAAACACACAGAATTTAACATGGTTCACCCAATCTGGGCTACATCCATCAAACCGAAGCCATCCAATACTTTATTATCCAGTGAAAAAACCTATTACAATCTTGCGAAAAATCATGTTTTTCATCATACTGTAACACCCATCTGAACCCCTTTTTAACAAGCTTAGAAGCTTCTAGATTTTAGGTTCTACAAAATTGGATTTTTCTTTTTTTTCGTTGATTTTTCCCTTTTTCGGTGATGACGCGAAAAAGTAGGAGGAAATTTTTTCTCAGGGGCTGCCGCCCCCGAACCCCCACCTAGGGCCTGGCCCAACCCCGAACCCCAGCAAGGATACGTGTCGGGGTGTACAATATACCATGGGCTATACATTATAGCATGATCAGTCACCACATACCAACAACAACCCCTTGTACCACTATAACACCTTATATTTGAATGAAGTAGCTAATATTCTCATTGGTACATTATCCCTTGTGACATTATGCTTAGAGAAAAAAATTTCAACATCTTGAATATTCTCTATAAGGGTTGTGTTTGTTTCACCAATGAAGTATGGGATACTTTTTAAGGTATCCACTAGTATTTCATCCCATTGATCAAGGGAAAGAGGGTTGCCACCATTGAAAGTGGTAAAAATATAATTTATTGGGACAACCACTGAAGAAACATGAGGATTTTTCCTTGGCTAGGAGAAAGAGTTAACAACAAATGACTCTATCTTCATCATTTTCCCTTTCATATGCAGATAAAGGTAACTTAGAGAAATAAAAACATGTAATTTCATGGGATGCTCTTGTCTCGATGTTTGCAGATAAATATCAACACAATTTGGAACCAAAATACATGAAGTCGGTAGGATTTTCTAGCAAAGTCACTAGAATTTGATTGCTTCAAGCACATGAACTATTTGAACAAGAAAATTTGACTAGCAGAGTCACCATGATGTTGAAGAAACTTCCCTAAAAGGAAATATGCACTAAAGAACACACCAAAATACTTCAATAGATGATTTAAAATTCATCAAACTAATTCCCCCAAGCATGCCAGAAACTATTGTCACATGAAATTGCACCTTGTCGAAATTATTTTCAACATTCCAATGACATGATGGGAATCATCTTAAGGTGTGGGATCTTATAAATGAGATCAAACCTCTAGAGAAGGTTGGTTCCTTTCTAACCTCAATGCAAAGTGTTGATCCAACCCAACATAGGTTAACCCTAAAACTTAATCCTATTCTATTTATTTTGAGGGAAAAGGGGAAGAAGGAATTCAAAATATGAAAGGGTGTAATGGAACTAGATTAAATGATGTTTCTTCCTACCCACTACAACATAGAGAATCAAAGAAAGTAGCCAAAATGACTCATGCAAGTATCTACTATACTACCTCATAGAAGTATGTATGAAGATTGAGGTTTAACAAGAACTAAGAGGTAAATTTAATAATGCACAAATAGCTCTTGTAAACATGTTTCACATAGCATACATATCTAAAAAATGATCAAAATTCATTTGGATATGAAGGTAATAATATTTTACACAATGCATCCAAAGTGAGAAGAGGTAAAAATAAAACAACTTTATCTTTTTATAGGCATGGATCTTGTTATAATAGTAGAGTTTGCAAAGCATGCAAGTATCTATAGATAAAAGAAAAAAACAAACCCATATAAAAATTATTCATAGAGGCTTTATTTTGGAGGGAACAAGCTAAGATTTCATGCCAAAATATGGAAAACAAGATAGAAACCATAGCCACCAGTGAAACCAATGGCATGTAGACATGTGTACATTTTAATCCAATATAGGTGGCCAAGGAGGCGTGATAGGGAATCTCTAGATCTTTGTCAAATCCTAGCATTGATAATTTCTAAGTTTGAGTGGAGAAAGGATGATCACCCACAAAATCTACAATATATGGATGAAACTTTGATAAAAAAAAAAGGCGTGATGCATGCAATAAATGAAGTATGGGTGCCATTTCCCTTCTTTGAATCCATTCCAAAAGAATTTAAGACCATTTTTAGCTACAATGGATTGATATTTGGTGGTTGAAGGATTTTTTGAACATTAATGGTGTTATAGGTCAAAAAATGTGCTTTTGGAGTCAATCGATGGAGTATCAGGTTTGGGCTTGTCATTGTGCCAAAGATAAAAGACATCAAATAATCCATAATCCCAAAGATCCCTGACATCAGGAATCAACCTTTAGTCCTACCACATATTTCCTATTGTTAGGCTTCAAAGAAGAGTGTGTGCATCTTTGATATTGTGATGAGATAATCTTGTCAGGAATCGAACATTAGACATCTGATGTGATGCTTTCCAATAAGGAAGGGGAGGATGATAGATGTTGAAATTATAACGTCATAGAATAATGTCAACAAAGGGATTATGATTTCAAGGAATTGGGGATGGAAGGAATGGTAAGATGGTAGGAAAAATCTTGAAGGTTCAATGAAATGACTTAGAGGAAGGGTCAACCCATAATACTATGTCCCAGTTTTTGGCAAAAGTAGCACATTGAAATCAACATCTTTCACCAATTTTTTTTTTTGATGAATAGGTAGCCATCTCTATTAAAATAAAGATAAAGTTACATATTCACAAAAAAAAGGTGGGTGGTGAGAAGGCACACCCTGAGAGTCACATGGGCAAAGCCCAGAAAAACCAAAAAATTAACCAGTCACATCGGCTGAGCCCAGAAGTCCATGATTACAAAACATATAAAAAAGGGCCATTAAGTAGCCAAAGCAGTGCTAGGAAAGCCAGGAGGGTCTATGTCATCCATTTTATTTCCCCATACATCAGTCAGGTCTGGAGTGACGTCAGGAGGAGGACCCCAACCATCATCAGCATCCTTTTTCCTTCTCTTTATCTTTATCCTCGTGTTGGGGCAAGATTGCAAGCTCCAGACATGGAAAAATTTTACCAGAGTCTAGCCAACCAGAGCCAGAAGCAAGAGTGTCATTAAAGGGCCACCCAAAACCACCACCATCACTCCCCAAATCACCACCATAGGGCCACCCCTGGCTAGCCCACGACAGAGGAGAGCGGATCTACCAAGGAGGGCAAGAATCCCCGAAGAGGAGGCTAAGAGCGGGGACGTGTAGAACCACTCCACTTCCGCCCTCGAGAAGGCGGTCAATCGACTACGGGAAGAGGTGGGTGAAGTGGGCACCCGAGCAACAATACATGGGGCATTGCCCCAATGGTCCAACAGCACTTGTAAGTGAGCAACCTCAAGTGCAACTTTGTTAGCTTGCACCTGAATCTATAAGAGGACATTAGAAAAAATAATAGCTTTAGTATATAATGAAACATTAATATCTATTTGAGAATGAGCATATATGTAGGCATTTATGTCTTTCCAGATATTGAAAAGGATTTCCACCCTGAAAGTGTGCCAAAGTTGGGTATACTTAGCAGGAATTTTGGGTGAGTCTCCCAGTAGTATCATATGCCAAGAGAAAGGCTCCAGCCTAAAGGGCCAAAAGAAGTCATGAATCCAAATCTAAAGCTACTGAGCTCTGGGAAAAAACTAGAAAATATGCTTAAAAGTCTCAACTTTCCTACAAAAAGGGCAACGAGGGTCCTGGACCCCCAGGTGAACAAGCCGAGAACCCACAGGAAAGCCTTGGAAAATAATACACCAAGCAAAGTGGGCAAGTTTTGGCTCAACACTTGCATACCAAGTGGCAAAAAATATTTTATGCCAGACATGAGCGGGAGATTGAAGAAGCCACCTTTGGTTCAAACTTTGAATCATAGGAAAGTGTGGTGACAGCCACCTGTAACCAAGCTAAGGCTTATAATTCCTAAAAGGGGTGCCTGGGTACCACTTCCAATCCTTCCACCAGGGTTTGGTCCCAAAAATTCTAACCTTATGAAGCATCTTTGTAGGAATAGCATTCACCAGACCATCATAAGTAGCACAGTCCTGGTTATGAAGCTTGTATAAGGCATAAAATTCTTCCCACTGCATGATACACATTGTAGGTCTACGAAAAATTTGTGGCAGGGTCTAGATACCCTTTTTGTGGAATCTGAGTGCCTTAAGCCAAGAAGATTTAGCCAACGGCTGACCATTGCTAGCAAAGAGAGGTGACCACCAAACATTATGTTGGTTGAGTGAAATCCCATCACAGAAACTAGAGCCATCCTAGCAAAGTTGAGGCTTAATTTCCTCCCAGGCTCTCCAAATGCTTTTAGCCACAAAATTCCCCACAATTTGGATCGGTTCCTCCATGACCAGAAGGGTTTGAAAACCAATCCCCTTCCAGGCAGGTCTATGCATAGGAAAGCCTGACTGGATGCAATTTCTGAGAAGAATTTTCCAGGCCTCATCGCCAGTAAGGGCACGGATTATCCATTTGACACACAAGGCAGTCCCTTGTTGTTGAGTGGAGAGCAACCCAAGTCCTCCAGAATCTCTGGGAAGGCAGCAGAATTCCTAGGAAACACAGTGAAACCCTTTGTGGGAAAAGAAAATCACAAAGAAATTTTTCAAGCTTTCCATAGGAAGCTTTTGACGGAGCCCAACAAGAAGAATAATAAACATGGGTAGCCGCAAGAACCTTGGAGCACACTTGGAATTTCCCCACCAAAGAGAGGGGCTTAGTAATCCAGTAAGCAAGCTTTTTCTCAACCCTAGAAAGAATAGCTTGCCATAACTCAGTCGGGGACGCTTGGAAAGCAAAGGGAATGCCCAGAAACCAAAAAAATTCTCCTGGCCCAATCCACTTCCAATTATACTATTGAAACCAAAATTTGACTTTATGAAACCTATAGAAACTAAACCATAATAATTTAGAGATGATGTGACTAGTGATTTGTGATGATTTGTGTGTAGATTTTAATATATTTTTTAAAATAATTTAGAAATAAATTGTGAATTTTTTTACGTAACTTTTAATATCTTTTTTTTTATAGTAAACACCAGTTTTAAAAAGTGATATTTATGTTGTAATGCATAAATTTTTTATAGAAAGGAAAAATAAAATAAAATATAGATTTGTAACATCAATATATAGTGCATGGATATTTATCATAATTTTTTGTTGCATATATTTTTTAATTAATTTTTGAAATCACAATAATTATAATCTAGACATAGGTGTATGTCGTAATACATAAATTGTTTCGTATGTATCCAACTTCAATACATAATTTTTTTTTTTTGTCGAAACAAGGACATCAATACTTAGGGAACAAATATTTTTTAAACTCTTATTTCTCTATTTTATTTTATTTTTGCATATGTGAAACAAATACCTTGATGTTTATTGAAAAACCTACATTCACAAGAAACAAAAATAAATATAATAATAAAATTAAAAATATTCAGAATTATACTTTTTCAAAACCTTATAATAAGGGCTACATACTTACAAAACATAATTTCCAAATGAATTTATTTGATCCCTTAAAAAATAAAGAAAAAGTGGTTTTGATAGGTGTGAAGGAGACTCCGTTGTGGGTATGATTTAATACTAGATGGGTTTTATTGAAGGGATTTTGATCTAAGTGGGTCTTATCTAACCCTCTTCAATTAAAACCCTTTAGATGGAACCCCTCAAGGCTTAAATCATTAATTTTTCTAAAAAATATGTGATTTTTTAGGAAAAATTAGGATGTCCCAAAAGTGGGGCTCACTATTGTGGGATTACCTAAAATTGCAAAGAGTGAAGGGAAGCATGCAAAAAAGGGGTGAAGGTATGGAATAAACTGATAGCCTGAAAGCTCAATAAGTTCAACACTTAGGTAATTTTGTAAGGCAGACTTCGAGGATCAAGGAGGCTTCATGAAGGGGACTTAATTTGGCATCAATGGAAGGGAAACCCCGAAGACCCAAAAAATTGACAAGTTTCATACTTAGCCACTTTAGCAAGGTTCAACACTAGGAATCAAAACTGATAGAGAAGGTATGATGACACAATAGTAAGAAAAACCTCAAAATTTTGACAAGTCCAACACTTGATTAATTTAGCTTTTTGTAACCTATGTTTTCAAATAATGCAACAAAGAAGGCTAATGCAACAAAAAAAAAAATAACATCATGCAAGATGGCCCCCTAGTAAGATTTCTCATATTAGTCATTGCTAATGGCTATAAGGGGGCATACAATTTTAAAAAAACCATAGATACTCATAAAACCCATCTAAATTAAATTATAGCTATGTTGTATTGGTATATAGTTATTATATTGTTGATATCAAACTTTAATAACCACATCAACAAGAGACCCATCTCTTCCAAATTGTGAAACTGGGTCAATTTCATTGAAGGATAATAGTACACTAAAATACAAGTTTCTCCAAAATTCCCACATTTTATTCCACATTTATATGCAATGGGTCCATTGCATCTCCAAAAATGAGAAATTGATCCAAGAATATTGGAGACACTTCATAGTACATAACTTTTTCAATACCAAAACCTGAATTTCGTAGCCTTATTAGTAACTATGGCATAAACTAAATAAAATTTTGTAATAATAGGATAATATAGCTCCTCTCTAATCTTGTTACATGCATCTCATGGTATCTATCACCAACATTCTAAGTCACATAGGTGATGTGTCTTTATTTTGCCTCACACTCTATGTTAGATTATGCATATGATATTTTTACTCTTTTGCATAATGACATTTAACACTAAGGTGAATTTATGATTATATCTCTTATGAGTTATTTTATGATTAGAGTTATTATTATCTTTCGACTTCATTGTTTCCATTTGATATATAGAATGTTATGATAAAATTACACTACTATATCATTATTGTTAGATAATTCATTGATATAGGTGTTATTTAATTATTAATTATTAAATACTAATTCAGTCATATCACTTCTAGTGTCATGAATATTCACATACATTTAAGAATTTATGTGACCTGATGATGTATGTGGTTGATAAGTTGTGGTATTGATTGATTCACGATTATAGGTGGTGGAGTGGTTGAGTGTTAGGACGTTGTTATTATCTCCTAGATTTTTTTTGGTTTCTTGACTATGGTTACACGATTGTGGATTTGTTTGCTTAATCATATTTGTTTACATCCTAATTCTACAAATAACTAGAAAACCAATTTTATTGTCTGATTAATATAATTTAATTCCATGATATATTTGTGTCTTGGATGATTATTTGTGCTTATTAATTAATATATTATTACATGATACATGTGATGTTTTTAGGATATGGGTGTAGTGTTGAAAAATGTACTCCTTTAAATTTTCACACTATGTTTGGGTCCCCTTAATTAACTAGACTTAATTAATTCTTTAATTGGCCCAATTATGCATTCACAAGCCTAATTAATTTCATTTTCTGAAAGGGAGACCCACATTTAATTAATGCCTACATTGAACTTAACACCTTGGAAATTGAGCTCCCTAGATTTAGGTCCTAAGACTCTGTTGGAGTGGTGAAGACAATGAGAGGGGGGTGAATCAATGTCTTAGATTTTTTTTGCTTTTAATAATCTTCAAACAATGTATGCTTTTAATATTTCAATGATTAAAACATTCATGAACTGAATGCAATCATAAAACTAAAATGAGAAACATTAAAGCAATTAAACACATAAGATCATCATGTCAAGACAACAAGACTATAGCATTGTTTTTGTCCTGAGTGGAAAACCCTCATAGGGTAGAAAAACATTCAAAAAAATTTCCTCACTGGCTTATTCAAAAATGCCTCACTGGAAAAAATGGCCTCACTGACCAAAGAACCTCACTGGTTACAAGAATACCTCACTAGCATACACTCCATGGTCTTACTAATCAATCTCCAATGAAGGAAGAAACATAACATTAGGGGGTTACCCTATTGCAATCCAAACCATTACAACTGAACTAATATATCTTATGTCATACAAGTTCATTTCATTGGAACCTGAAAAAAAAAATATATCAATCTATTTTCAACTCTCTTTCTATACAACTTTAGCAAGACAAATTTATGCATTGTATCCAGGAATGACAACTCTTACATAGTATATGATAATGCAATAAAATCATTGATCTCATAATAGAGCCAAATCATTATTTTTATAACACCCAAAAATGATACTGACTTCTGCCATTTATCAACAAAATAACTGAAAATTCCATAACTATTTTTGTCATCATGTTCTACTTTTTTTTTGTGTGAACTACAAACATTTTAAACAAATGTGGCACATACGTATACATGATCGACTTAGATTATAAACTATTTATACAAGTCACACAAAATACCCCACAACACATGTATACAAAAAACCTTGGTATAAACTTTATAGACAACAGTGTATAAGAAGCAAGAACCCGTGTCCAAGCAATGGGAAATACAAAACCTAGAACAATAAACCCATTTGTAAATGCAAGTATAAACCCTTGTGAAACTTTATTTGAATGTAAGAAGCAATAAAACCATGGTGGAAACCTTCCTCTAGATAGCACAAAACAAACCACAAAAAAATACATGGTGCACCTTAGTGATAGAGATGAAAGTGTAACTTTGGAACACCATTATGAATAGAGAAAAAGAAAAGTTGACATGGAATATAACCATGGAGCAGAAAACCAAATGCCATCGACATAGGAACTGGACCTAGGGTATGAATGACTAAAAAAACAAATCACAAACAAGTGATAAAGACAATGTACACTTGAATCCAAGAAAGCCCTTGACATTTTCCAGATTGTATTAAAAAACAACCAGACTAGGGTTTTACCATAATGACATTACCACTAAAGAAGCATCACAATGAAGTCGACATCACTTTGAATGCTTTGAAAACAGACTACCATGAAAACTTGTAAACCATTTTCTGCATACCCACCCGCTATACCACCTTGTTCTCCAAGTTTCATCGAGCCCTAAGTCAGCTGTGAGAACAAAACTATGTTTTTTGCAAAGTTATAACATTTAGGGAAACACAATCATTATGTCGGTGTTCTCAATAACTTTTACCTTTTCAAAACAAAACACATTATTGTGTTGATGTTTAACATTATTTGCATGAACAAATTTAATCAAAAAACATAGTAGTGATTGTTGCCTTTGAGAATAACATGTTATCCCATCAAATACCAATCAATAAACACTAACCCTTCAATGTATTCCATCTCAATGTATGCCAAGAATATGGAATGCATGGAGTGCTATCAATGAAACAAGAATAGGTGCTTCCCTTTTTATGCCTTATAATTAAAGATGTTATGGCTGAAATCCTAGCAAATAAAAAACTTTTTATTTTTCCACAAATCATATTAATGCCAATTGAGCTATAGCTAGAAGCTTAGCAAACAACCTTTTCTTCTGATCATGAAACAAGGAGTATAAATACAAACTCAACCATATAATTTGTGGGATGTTTTTTATTGAATGCCTTGCTCAATTTCATCACAAAAACTGAACATGTATACCTTGAAACCTTGCATTTGACACAATGCCAAATATAATTCCATTGGGGTCAACAAACTCCCCCTTTGGCATTGGTGTCAACTAAGCCAAAAATGCACTTGTTTAAACACAATCTTGTAGCAATCCTGAAACCATAACCACAGCCATCAATACCACTACCAAAAACATAACCAAGCATGAACACCAAGCATCACATATCTGAGCAATAGAAAACATCTTGAAATATTTGAAACCAAGCAACACTTTCTCCCCCTTTTGACAACAATGCCAAAGGAGAACAAAAATTGAAAAAGCTACAGGATAACCAACAATATCAACAATGCCAAAAAAACACCAACTAGCGTAAGAATAAGCATGAAAATCTCCCCCTAACTCCAAGGAGAGGAGTTAGATCACTGTAGATAATTGAGAGAAAAGACACCAAGTCTATCTCTCAAGGATTCAAGAACAACTTTTGTTGCTTATTTGAAGTCACATAATTCAGAATCACATCATTTTCCAACACCTTTTCACAAAAAAATATATCTGATATCAATATGTGATCATAACCCAAGATATCAATCATAAAATATTGTCCAGGACAAGATACTATGATGTTTTTTGATTGTCACCTTGAGAATCTTTTGCTTACTTTCTTTATGGACACTGTGCCTTTATTTGGGACCTTCTAAAATCTTCAAAGATATTAATAGGAACACAATAAATAATAATAATGTCAAGAATCATCAACCTTAGGAACAAATACCTTAAATGACAGGGATACCATTTTAAATAGTGGCATACTAAAACAAAATACTCATTATGTAATTGTTACCAAGGAAAACTTGTAACACACTGCCACTTTCAACATGTAGTTGGCAGTGATCAAGTCGCAATACCTACAAATAGTTGTTACCTTACACCAAGGAAATTTCAACATGTAGATAATGTCAACAATTTCAAAGATCACATTCACAGTCAGAATGAAAGCTGGCCACATCAAATATGCATATCACCAAAGTAGACTATCACTATGAAAATGTCATAGAACAAACTATTTGTCTGGTACTATAAAACAAATATCCAAGAACTGAGAAGCAAAATTATTGAACTAGGGTACTCATAAAATCAAATACTATGAGATCAAATGCCAATATCATCAATACAAACAGTACCAGAAATATCAATGTATGCATCAATTGCACAACCTGTAAGCAGCAGCTCACTGTCAAAAGCACAAAGGAATATCACTATCAAGCACTAAGAACAAACTAAGAATGTAATGAATACAATTGTTATACATCAATGACAAGTTGAGAATGTACATAACACCAAATTGTAACAAATGTGTTACAACCAATCACCAAAAATATTTTGTACCATGGGAATGAAAAATGCAAGAAACCTCTCCTTATGATATAGCATTGTTTAATCACTGCTCACAAAAGTCACTGCTTATTACTGACATGTGTCCAAGCAACAAATGTTTCTTTCACTGATGTTTTCTTTTCTTATGTGATTGTCTCATGAAACTTGAATCAATCTAAATTTCCAATCTGAATCACCAAACAACGGTTATACCAATCAATCCAAACCGTAGTGCAATGCCAAAATGCATGTAATAACACCCAGTGGAATATCAAATAGAATATCACTGAACATGTCAAAGATGAACACTGATAATACTAAGAAGAACTAGATGCAACCATGAAATGAACCAATGCTTAATGAAACAAATGGTGCAAACAGATAAGAATGATTATACACTAGTAAAACAGAAGTAGTGCATCATCATTATACTAGTATGCATCATAGATTCACAAAAGCATACACAAGAATAGTTGAACCATGGGTGTAGAATAGACATGAAGTCTCCCTCTAAGACCATGTATACTTTTAAGAGAATTCAGACAAGACTGTTTCAAGAAGCCTTAAAATCTTGCAAATAAACAACCAAAATTGTTATAACTTTCATTGTCATTTCAACAATAAGATTCTCCTCAAAACAACATTCACTGCATTGTACTTCCCTGTTTCACATTGCTTCATGAAGTAGACAAATTGCATGACTCAAAGGAAGAACATAATCTTTCTTCTCCATCTCCTAAAGGAATAATGTTCTAAAAGTTCTCTTCTCATATCATAGATCCTTCCTCTTTGTGAAGACAAAATAGTTGAGCGTAGACTGTCCAAACAACTGATATTAGAGGCAAAAATGAACTGAGGTTTCCAATTCACTGTGCACTCTCAAGAAGACTCTCTATAACTCTGTTGATATAATCAATACAATAAAATAGTAGCACACTAACACACAATCCTTCAGGTAATATAAAAATTGCAAACTACTCCAAAAACACCAGCTAAACTGCAAAGATTTGACTGCAATTTATACTTTCAGGGATATTAGATAAAACTTTAAAGCACACCCTGCAATCACAAAGATTGATTAGTAAAAAGAAATAGGAGGAAGATCATAGAGACTCCTTCTCAACTGATCAAGAACTTTTACACTAGTCACTTCATAGATATTTCCCTGTGTCTGCGAACCAACAGCAACTATTTCTCTTGATTTCTTCTTAATCTGACACCCACAAGAATAAAAAAGAATACGAAAAATCTTGATCACATATCTATGTCACACTTAACAAATTATGTTTTAAACCTGTTGCATAATAAACATCTGGCAGGAAAATTTTATTACCAAAAACCACTGTGCCTTTTTCCATAAGTTGTATGCAATCATCATTACCAAACCAAACTAAACCAAAATCACCAAATTCAAGTTCGTAAAATTGCTTCTATCCCCTATCACATGATGAGAACAACCACTATCTAAGATCCATGTACTTCCAACTTTAACATGTAATGCAGTTTGATTAAAAATACCTTTTGGTTCTACATCACTCTTTTTAGGCATCCAAATCAACTTAACTTTGTTTTGCATAGATGTCTTAGAAAGACTGTTCTCTTTCTTGTTGTAGGAAGCATGTCTAGATCTGCCACACTTAGCTTTTCCTCTTTGTGATTTTGAGCTCATTTTGGGTCTTACTAAGGATGTCAAAGACTCTTCAGCTTCCATATTTACATCTTGAAAAACACATGAATCATCCATATAACCAAGCCCTGACTTGTCTTCATAAAAATTTCGTTTATTCAAAAGATTTGTAAAATTATCAAATTCCTTTCTTAGATTGTTGATTTTAGTTTCTAAGATACAACAATTTTCTTCCTTGAATTCTAATTGCATCCTTGTGATCTTAAGAATTTCAACTTGAAGTTTTAAGTCTGTAATTTCCTTTTCAGTGATTAGAATCTTACTTACTAGATTCTCAGTATCTTGCTCAATCTGAATTTTCTGATATACTAAGTCCTTTTTCAAATCTTGAACTTCACTTAGAGCAATTTTCAGTTCATTCTCAAAACCTCCCAATTCTTCATTAGAAGCAAAAGTATTTGCAAGTTTATTTTCTTGCAATTCCATTTTATTCATTGAGTCCATAAATACAATCTCACCTTCTTCTCCACTTGAAGCCTCAGTACAACTATCAATTGCATCAGTTTCTTTAGTAAACAAACTTTTCTTCTTTTTTAAAATTTTTCTTATTGTTTTGTTTCTTCTTGTATTGTTTTCTATTGTATTCTTCATCACTATTTGTGTCCTTGTTAGGACATTTGGCTGCAAAATGCCCAACCTTTCCACAACCAAAACATTTGAAGGGAAATTTTCCTTTGTATCTCCGTGAACCTCTTTTTAATTTACCAACAAAAACAGACTCATCGTCATTGTCTAATTCTAAATCTGAGTTTGTGTTAGATTCCCTTTTTGTCTTAAAGGCTGCCTCTTTGCTTGAGGAGGCATCACTATCGATTCTCATTTCATTGGTTGTAAATATTCTTTGCAACTCTACTACATAAAGGGTTGATGGATCCCTTTCTTCAACAACTGAAACTTTTGAATCATATCTAGGAGTTAAAGTCCTAAGAATATTTTTAACAACAATTTGTTCATCTACAGTTTCTCAAGCACCTCTCATTCAGCTCACAATTTCTTGAACTCTAAGAAATTAATTTGCAGCCTTCTCCTCATCATTCATTTTTAATTCTTCAAATTTAGTTCTAAAGGTTTGAAGCCTTTTTTATTTTACTTTATCATCACCTTCATAGATCTTTGATAGACTATCCCATATTAGTTAAGCATTTTTACAATCCATTACTTTAACAAGAATTCCATTCCTAAGAGCAAAGAAAATTGCATTTGTTGCTCTGGCATCATGACCAAAATCCTTTTTTTCATCTTGTGTAGTAGGATTTTTTCTAGTGTATTCAACTTTAACAAATTCTACAACATCAAATTCTAAAGAGCCCAGATAACGTTCCATTCTGAATTTCCAATAGACAAAGTTTGTGCCATCAAAAACATGTGGTTTGTCTAGATTTTCCATAACAAACAACACTCCAATACCAAGAACCCTTAAGTTGATTAGGCTTGTTAAATCAAGGGTTTGGATCTAATACCACTTGTTGGAGTGGTGAAGACACTAAGAGGGGGGGTGAATCAATGTCTTAGATTATTTTTTTCTTTTAATAATCTTCAAACAATGTATGCTTTTAATATTTCAATGATTAAAACATTCATGAACTGAATGCAATCATAAAACTAAAATGAGAAACATTAAAGCAATTAAACACATAATATCATCATGTCAAGACAACAAGATTATAACACTATTTTTGTCCTAAGTGGAAAACCCTCATGGGGTAGAAAAACCACTCAAAAAATTTGCCTCATTGGCTTATACAAAAATGCCTCACTAGTAAAAATGGCCTCACTGACCAAAGAACCTCACTAGTTACAAGAATGCCTCACTGGCATACACACATCTACCTTACAAGCATACACTTCATGGTCTTACTAATAAATCTCCAATGAAGGAAGAAACATAACATCAAGGGATTACCCTATTACAATCCAAACCATTACAACTAAACTAATATATCCTTATATCATATAGGTTCATTTCATTGGAACCTGAAAAACACAAAATATATCAATCTATTTTCAACTCTCTTTGTATGCAACTTTTACAAGACAAATTTATGCATTCTATCCAGGAATGACAATTCTTACATATTATATGATATTGCAATAAAATCATTGATCTCATAATAGTTCCAAATCACTATTTTTATAACACCCAAAAAAAGATACTGACTTCTACCATCTGTCAACAAAATAACTGAAAATTCCATAACTATTTTTGTCATAGTGTTCTGATATTTTTTTTGTGTGAAAAAAAATGTGGCACATACCTATACATGATCGACTTAGAGTATAAACTGTTTATACAAGTCACACAAAATACCCCACAACACATGTATACAACAAACCTTGGTATAAACTTTATAGACAGCAGTGTATAAGAAGAAAGAACCCATGTCCAAGCAATGGGAAATACAAAACCCAAAACAATAAACCCATTTGTAAATGCAAGTATAAACCCTTTTGAAACTTTATTGGAATGTAAACAACAATAAAGCCATGGTGGAAACCTTCCTCTAGAAAACACAAAACAAACCACAAAAAATGCATTTTGTACCCTAGTGATAGAGATGAAAGTGTAACTTTGGAACACCATTATGAATAGAGAAAAAACAAAGTTGACATGGCATATAACCATAGAATAGAAAAAAAATGCCATCAATGCAGGAAATGGAACTAGGGTATGAATGACTAAAAAATTGAATCATAAACAAGTGATAAAGACAATGTACACTTGAACCCAAGAAATCCGTTGACATTTTCCAGATTGTATTCAAAAACAACTAGACTAGGGTTTTACCAAAATGACATTACCACTAGAGAAGCATCACAATGAATTCAGCATCACTTTGAATGCTTTGAAAACCAAATGCCATGAAGACCTATAAACCATTTTTTGCATACCCACCCACTATACCACCTTGTTCTCCAAGTTTCATCGAGCCCTAAGTCATTTGTGACAACAAAACCGTGTTGTTTGCAAAGTGATAATATTTAGGGCAACACAATCATTATGTCAGTTTTCTCGATAACTTTTACTTTTGCAAAACAAAACACATTATTGTGTTGATGTTTGACATTATTTGCATGAACAAATTTAATCAAAAAACATAGTAGTGATTGCTACCTTTGAGAATAACATGCTATCCCATCAAATACCAATCAATAAACACTAACCCTTCAATGTATGCCAAGAATATGGAGTGCATGGAGTTCTATCAATGAAAAAAGAATATATACTTCCCTTTTTATGACTTGCAAAGGATGTTATGGCTGAAATCCTAGCAAATAAAAAACTTTTTTATTTTTCCATAGAAATCATATTAATTCCAATTGAGCTATAGCTAGAAGATTAGAAAACAACCTTTTTCTTCTAATCATGAAACAAGGAGTATAAATACAAACTCAACCATATAATTTACAAGATGTTTTTTAATGAATGCCTTGCACAATATCATCACAAAAACTAACATGTATACCTTGAAACCTTGCATTTGACACAATGCCAAATATAATTCCATTGGGGTGAACAGACCCATTCGCCCAAGGGAAATGGGTCCCCCTTAAGTCTCATGCCTAATTTTATTTTATTTTTTGTGGTATTTTAATTATCTAAATTCAAGTTGCAAAGGTCAGCTTGTGGTGTTTAATTGTCGGGTAATTAAAGGAGCACCTATAAATATAGTTATTTTATCAATTCAAGTATAAGGATAATTATCTAGCATTAAGGAAACTTTCACAAGAGAAAATATTATTGTCAAGAGCACTAGAGAGCAAAATTATCAGTCATCTACAATAGCATTCAAGATCCAATCATGATGTCAAAGTTATGTGTGTTCATGCATGTTTTTGGAGCTAACATTGTAATGTAGGTTTCAAGTTTCAAGCAAGAACTCAAGCATCAAGATCTATCAAGAAATCAAGCCATTTCATGCAAGATCCAATCCTTAGAGATATTTTGTAGACTTCATTCCTCTAAGGGAAACCATTAAAGGGTTTGGTGAGGTGTAACAAACTTTTTCCATTCATCAATTCCTTCATTTTTTCATTATTTCATTATCAAGGTTTAATTACTAAACTAGGGTTATACCAAGGAAAACCCTTATCCACCAAAAACAATCTGGATAGGGGAATATAATCGTTAAAAAGATGAGCAACAAACTAAAGAGAGTGCAAATAACAACTAAACAACACCCTACACTTCAAGATTGGGAAAATGATGAACTTAACAACATAAAAATGGAACCTTTTACCTTGTAGAGTTGTTCTTTGGTTGGCCCTTCGATTGTAGATGAGATGTATGCTCCTTGATGGAAAGTAGATGCAAGATGTGAAGTGTGAGATGCAAGATAGTTGGACAAAATGGATGCAAATGGCTAAGTGTAGATTGAGAAACAAAATTGCAAGAGTTTGGCTAGCAAAATGATCTCCCCAAATGAGAGAAAAGAGGGGGTATTTATAGGAATTTTGAGAATTCCAAGAAGAAATGGATGGTTGAGATTGATCCCAACATGGCCAAGATGTAGGGCTATGGTGAGTTGAGAACTCACAAGCCCTCACATCTTGACATGTGGCAAGGGGAGAGGCTTAAGAAAGATGAGGTGGACATGAGGTGTAAGAGAAGTACATGACATGGATGTACTTCAAAGGACCATAGGGATTTGGTCAAGATATCCTCATAAAGGATGTCCTTGTCCCATGTGGGTGAGAGGACATGTGAGGAATTAAAAAATTCTCAAATATCCCATGGAGAGGGGAAAGAATAAAAGAATAAAGAGAGGACATTAGGGAATTAAAAGTGAATTAAAATTCACATGGGGAAGTGGAGTGCCTTGTCCAAAAAGGGAAGGCCTTTAATAAGGTTGACCAAGGACACATGTCATAAAGGACATGGGGAAGAGAAAAGGAATTTAATATTCCTTGAAAGATGAGAGTGGAATTAAAAATTCCTCAAAGGACTTTGGGAAGACAAAAGGAATTAAAAATTCCTTGGGAGATGGGAAGAGTTGACTAAAGGGGGTGATTAGACAAGTTGATGAGGGGTTAGAGGAAGGTTAGGTGGCTAAGAAGATTATAGGCCAACTTGCAAAAGTTGGAGGATGTGACACATCTTAATCAAGGATTAGGCTGATGAGATGAAAGAAGTTAAAGATTAGATAATAAAAGATGGAGGATGTGACATGTGAGAATTAAATAAATGTCATATTTTATTAATTCATTTGATGAAAAGAGGATTAAAGAGATAAGGTATTATTGATTAAATACTTTAGGGATTTGGCAGAATTAAAGTTATTAATTAAATAATAGTAGTATTACTTAATTAACGAAAATAAGACGAAAGGGGATGAATTTGGATAAATTAAGTGTCCAAATTTAGATGTCTACATTTTACCCCTCTTTGAGATGGTGTTACGAAGTAGCATCATTTCAAAGATCATTAAAACATAGAACCTAGAAGAAGATGGTTAGATTGGGAAAGATGCCCCAGTCATTCCTTTGAATGATTAGGAAGGGAAAAAGATGATGAAAATTAGGGATGAAGGATGCCCCCTCAAGAGGACATGTGGGTTCAAGAGAACACAGGTGGGCTCTTGAAATGGAGGAGATGGTGCAAGGGGAATAAAGATGATGATGCAAGGGGAGAGTGATGAAGGAGATGAGGAAGATGATGCAAAATGAAGATGATGAAGCACAAATGGATGACAAAAGGTGATGTTGCCCCAATCAAGGTACAAGCCAAAAGGGGGTTGATGAGGGATGGAGTGTTGTCAAAGAGGGATCTCGAAACAACATGAGGATAGGGAAGGATACATCCCATTGAGTGGTATTGATGAGGGAAGGATACATCCCCAAAACACCACTAAAGGATTGGGAAGGATACCTTCTGATGATGATGAAAGTGTTGTTGATGAGGGAAGGATACATCCCAAAACAACACCAAAGGGATAGGGAAGGATAATGATGGATGATGAGGATGATGATGATGGTTCAAGGTTGGTAACAAGACTGGGGATAAGACCAAGGATTTGATTAGAGTATTTGTGTGAGATATGAGTTGATGAGGATAGGATTGAGATGTGAGAGAGGATGGAGAATGATGAAGGATGAAGGGATGGGGGGATTTGGATAGATGAGAAGATGGGGGAAAACATGCAAGATGATGTAATGAAAATATGAGATGCAATTTTCCATCGTTAGGAGCACTAATTTTTGCTATAGCAGAAGACACAATACACCAAGGTATAAAGGACCAAGGCAGATTAGTTCTAATGCATGAAACAAACAAATCAAACAAGAAGGCTATCCCAACACCCCAAAGTCATGATGACCTTGATCGGGCCAAGTGTTGGGATAACCACAAGCACAGAAGGATGCCCCAGCATAACACAAGACCTCAAGGATCTTGGTGGGTACTACGTGGGACAACCAAGAAGACAACACCAAAGAAAAGATCAATATACACCCCTATGTTGACTAGTCAAAGTACACCATGGTATGATGGATCAAGGTGACCATGAAGAGTGATGATAGGCAGCTCAAATGATAAATAAAAGCCAAAAGCATCAAAAGATCACAATCAATTGCAAATGTCCTTTTCCATAGGATCCAAGGGATGGATAGGATTGATGAGGTCTATTAGGAAGGATGCATCCTATTGAGACCGATGATGGATACTAAACTAAAAGATTGATATGACGCAGGATATTCAGAACTGATTGGATCTGATGATACAAGTGGATCTTGTTGGTTAAGAACCAACTAGATAAGGGAATAGCTTGATGACACGACCCAAGATAGGAGACTAACAAATCCTAAAGACCTAGGGGCTCAGGGGCCGATCAAAGATTAGCCTTTCCTACGTGAAAGCTCAGAGCCCTCATAGTTTGAGAAAAGGATAATGACAGACCATGGATAGAGACTTCGATGGATGATAAAGATGGGATAGACAATAGGACCAAGAGATGAAGACTGATGATAGATGATAAAGGATTAGATGGACAAAGCAGAAAGACCAATGATAGGTGATAAAGGAACGAATGGACAGAACCCTAGGGATGGATCAAATGATCAACCTTGCCTACATGAAAGTGCAAGGGAAACGTAGTTTGACTAAAAGAAAAAGATAAGTGATGGATAAAAGATGATGAGATAACCCTAGATAAGGGGATACAATGATTGGACCGATACGATGGGATAAGATAGACCTATTGGATTGGATCGGAGGATGGTGACTACACAAAGCTCAGGGATGGGAAAATTATCCAAATCATCAAAAGACGACTTGGGAGGATGATATGATGGAGAGATACCAATGAGAAGGGATTATAAGATGGGATGAGGAGAAAGAGATGAGGATTGGGAGATGAAAAGGATTCCTTGGATTGATGAATATAAGGATTTGGAGATGAAAAAGACTGGTTGGATTGATGGAAAGGGATGCCATGATGGAAGGATAGGAAGATAAGGATGGGGAGATGGATATAAGGATTGTGGAGGGATGGGAAGATAAGAATGGGGAGATGGATATATCGATAAGGAGATAAGGATAGGGAAATGGATGGGATTGCTTTGATGGAATGAATGATGTCTCCAAGGACTATATCACAAAGGAAGATAGATGCCCCCACTCTAGATATGTCATGTATAATGATGCATGAGTGATGCAATAGAGAAGGATAGGAAAATAAAGGAGTGAGATGGATGAAGATAGGATGCATGGATAAGGGAGGGAGATTGAGGGTAGCATGACAGGTGGATAAGGAAGGTAGACGAGTGCAAATAACAGTTGGGATAGTGTGAAAATGAGGGAGATGTATGCTAAGAGGTGCCCAAAGCATGCTTATATGTTTGCCCATTGTTATCAAGATCACAAGGAGGATGGAAGGATTGGGATAAATGGGAATATGCCAGAAGGATGGTAAGATAGGTGGGATGGAGGGATGAATGAAAAGGATGTATAAAGGGGAAAGGCGGGTGCATGGTTTGGAAGCATAGCGGGAAGCATGGCCGGATGGAGAGGAGCACATATCAAGCTACCCGAGGAGTGCGGTCGAGTTCGCATGATGCCTATTGCGAGGTTTCATCATGAGTACTTATCCAAAGCGCCACCAAAGAGTAGTTTTCACCATAGGACAAATTTATTTTTCTTTACTATTTTGGATTTTGAATTTATTTATTTTATTTTATTTTAATGTTTTGACCTTTTGGATTTTTGGACTTTTTGGATAGCATGTAGAAGGAGATGGATAAGAGTAGGTAGGCGAATAAGTGGATTTAGAAGACATGCGATAAGGATATGGATGAAGGACTCAAGCATCAAGTTCCATACGAGGTATTAAGAGCTCATGTTCTAGCCGACTATTGGATGTTGGTACAACCTTATTAGGAGAAATGGATTATGCAAAAGGATGAATTAGAGGGGTTTGAGAGGGGAGATACATGGGATAATGGATGGGATGCTGCAAGGGGTATGGATAGAATGATGGGGTGGATGTATGGTGGGTGGTGAGTTCAAGACCAACATTGGCACATGTGGTGGTGTATGTGGAAAGATCGGCAGATGAATGGATGGAGAATGTGGGGATAATGGAGGAGATGGAATAGTGAATTTCGGGACATAGGGACCCAAAACAGACTTAGGAAATGAAAGGGGTGTATGACTAGTTTTTGGATTACCAACTTTGGATGTTCTTATAGATTTTTCATTTGATGGAATTGCATACTTTTTCTTTGGGACCCACATGGTTTTGATATTTGCTTTAGTGGGCTTTTGTGGCCTACGGATTTGATTTGGATTTAGATTTTTCTTCTTGTCACCATGTATTTTAGAGGGGACATGGGGAGCTTCAAATTTATGTGGATGTTTGGATTTATGCATTTTTTCTTTAACATCCAAAGTGCTTTTAGTAGAAATGGGATGGGTGTGAGGAGATGGATGATGTGGAGTGATGGAGGTAGGAGTATGGAGATTGTGTGGAGATGGAAAATGTGTAGGTATGTGCCTTTGTTGATCCTGATTATGGGATATTCGAGAGGGATTTTTATGATGGATGACACGGATAGGTGTTGAATGGATGAACAGATGAGATGGAGGAGGTGATCTTGGGATATATGGACCCAAGATGGATAGAGTAGATGAAGGATAGGAGATGGTGGATGGAGGGATGTAAGGACCCAAAATGGATGGAGCATATGAAGGAGGAATAGGTACGGCTGTTTTGAGGTGA
>VDFB02105785.1:145398141-145516969 GCA_007258455.2 Sequoia sempervirens
AAAGCACCATTTCTTCACATTGCCCTATTGACTATTTGGATGTGCCATTTTAGGATGCAGATGGGCCACAAGGTCAAAGTGCCATTACAGTCTATGGATGCACCGAAAAAACCTATCCTAAGCGCTAAAAATTTTAGTGGCTGTGCCAAAAAACCTAATTGATGCGCCATAGAAAAATCCACATGCGCCAAAACTTTTGAAAAGTCTAAAATCCAAAATTAAAGGGCGGGAAAAATTAATTCAAAATTCACAAGAAAGGTTTCAAGATCCATACCAAAGGTCCGTATCCTTCTGGCCGATTGTGTCGTTGCACCCACTCGAATCAATGAGTCTTGAAAGGGATTTCCATTTTCACCTAATGCTCAAGAAAGTTCTCTCTCCACAAATTTTCAAAATCATAACATGCACAAATGACTCCTTTTTCAATTTTTACCTCTTAATAAGGGTAACGAAAAGGGTAATTTTGGTGGCATATTTTAATCTCTTTTAAAGGGGCAATTAATTGGGGCAAAGCTAAATTTCTTCCATATTGAGAGATAAATCTTTGGAATATCATCAAAGCTGAATTTTATCATCACCATAAATCAATGGAAATTTTCAAAAATCATCAAAAAATCTTTTATTATAAAAAATTCCTTGATTTATCTCCCGAGGGGGCATACATCCGTTACCTTTTGAAATCACTATCTGGGGCATTGTCGAAATTTTAGCAACACTAGTAAATTTTTCTTTGAAGTAATGCGTAAACACATCACTTCAAAGAGGGGCAAAATGTATACATCCAAAATTGGTCTAGAGAATATTAATTAAATATTGAATATTTAATTAATAATATCTTTATTTCCTCTACTATATAAATAAATTGCAATTTTTTTTTACATAGTTCGTATTTGTTAAATTTCTCTTTTCTAAACCACTTTCTTCATAATTTAATTAAAATAAACAAATCTAACTAATTTGTTTTATTTGATTAATCCCCTTTCATTAAATTTGAATTTGTCATATTTCTCTGGATATTCTTCTAACTTCCCTCCACCTCATCTTCCAATTCACCATGTGTCACATGAAAATAATTATCCTTAATTTCTAAAATGGATATTTACTCTCAACAATTTTAACCAACTCAAGGACACATGGCTTCTTCCTTCCATTGATTCTTTTCTACACTTGGCAAGATTGTTTTACTAAAGGGAACAATTGCCTTGTTTTGTCCATCTTCCTCATTCCTCATCATCGATTTCTCCAGATTGAACCTTGATTGATCATTACAGCCAACTCACTTGATGCCTTGGTGAAATCTATAAATTGAGGCCCATTTACAGCTTTTTCATAAGGAGCATTTGCATAACATTACTCTATGGAATTCATCCTAGAATTTGAGAGCTTAATTGAATTTGGATACAACATTTAGAATAGATTAACAATTAGATTAGAATCATGGCTTGTTTAGATGTTTCTTAGTTTGTTTAAATTCAACATTTAGAATCATTTCCATATCATCTCCATTAGTTTAATTCTGCTTTGCAATCATTTCCATATCATTCTGTATGCAACAACTCATTCATCATGTCATTTAATCATATCATTCAGCTGAAGCATTATTCATGTAGATGTAGACTTAGATTCTACATTTTAGTTTAGAGGCTACTCATTTCTTAGGTGGCATCCTAGTGATTAGTCCACAATTAAGATCCGAGAGCACAATTACTAGGACATTTAGGAATAGAGGGAGATGGAATGTTTTTAAGGAATCATGTTATAGAATTATGTTTTTTGTTAATTTGTATTTCCTTACTATAATACATTTCTTATGTGCACGTGTTATTTGTTAGTATAATTCACATATTTTCTTACACACATTAACGTTACCCACTCTAACATGTAATGTTATCACACTAAGTAGTTGTTGTCTGACATTATCAAAACCACGAATGGACAAATTAGCTAGTTGAATTTTGGTATTATCCATTCCCATTGTATCCAAAATATTTACATTGCAAACATTGAGTTCCAAACCATTATCAATCATAATACATCTTATGCCACACTTGTTAATTTTAGCCACTATCATCAAAGCATCATTTTGAATTTGCACTTCTAATGGAGATAACTCATCTTGGTAAAGGTAATGTCTAAGTTGATCGTTTTCATACATTGAATTAGGGATTCTATATCATTTGGTTGCACACTAGGACAAATAACAACTTGTTGTAAAGCATTTTGGAGCATTTCATGGTAAAGAGGGGATGCTTGAATTGAATACCACAAGGATATCTTAGCAAGAGTGTTGTAGAGTTGTTCTACAAGGTCATATTATTTCCACTATGTGAAGGAAAATGAGGAGTAGGTAAAATGGGTTGAGGGAGTAGTAATGAAGTAGGTATGATTTGTGGTTTCCTATTATTCCTTGTGTTATATGTGTGAGCAACAGTATTATAACTTGGATGTTGCAAAACATTGTTACTAGTAAGTTGCCTTTTCAAATTTAATACAACTCTTGGAGGTAATGATTTGTGTTGGGGTGGTCTTATGATAAGAAGTGGCTCAGGAGATGACTTGGGAGGCCCAATAATTAAATGACTCTTAGGAGGTCTAAGAGTTAGAGGAGATTTAGGAGGCCCAATAATCAAGGGAGATCTAATGTTCAAAACCTCAAAAAATTTATCCTTATTTTGATGATCTTCTAATGAGGGGGATCAAAGGTTGAATTAGCCTCTTCATTTCTACCATATTTCAAAATAAATGCATCTATGATATAATCTTCATTTGACACAATATCTTCCCAAATGGGAGAATAATCAGAAGAGGGACAAACACAATTCTCATGATTCTCAATGATTGTATCTCCTTTCACCAAGATACCTTCATCAAAAGTAGAAGAGGTATTTGGAGAAGGACAACTATGGTTTTCATGATTATCCATGATTGCACTCTCTTGCACTAAAGTATTCTCACAAGTGGGAGACATGTTGGAAGATGAATGGAGACTAGGCAAGGTGATGTTAAGAAATTTGTCAATGATCTCATCCTCTTGTGCCATAATGTCCCCCCAAGTGGGAGAAGTAGAGGGAGAGGGACAAACAAGATTCTCATGACATTCAACAATTGGATCTTCTAACACCAAGATACCTTCGTCACAAGTAGGAGAGGTATTAGAAGAAGAAAAACTATGGTTATCATGATTATCTATGTTTTCCTCCTCTTGTATCAAAACATTCTCACAAATAGGAGAAATATTAGGGGATGAGTGAAGGATAGGTAATGTGGCAAAGGAATGTGTCAACAATTTCATTCTCTTGCACAAATATTCTCATAACTAGGAAAGATATTGGAAGAATGACTAACATGCTTGTTAATGAGCTTCTTCTTGGCATACTTGAAAAGGAAAGACACTAACATTTAGAGTTTTGAGTGTGTACCAAAAATGATAAGTAATCTATCCAACTTATGAAATGCTTTAGAAATGTAAACAATTGTCCTTTAAATATGATGATTTTCAATACTAAAATGCAATATTTTTTTTTCAAAATTGTAACAAATGAAACAAAATGACACTTTTATTGCACATGCAATAATAATTTCTTAGAATTTTAAAGTATATTTTGAATAGAAAAAATAGAAAGTCCAAACAAAGATAGTAATGCATGCAGAAGTCTATGAGGACACTTGTACAGGGACAAATTCACCCAAGGGTGAATGGGTCCTTGTTGTTGAGAATATGAATGCATATGAATTTTGATGAAGTTGGCCAAACTTCACAAGATATTAACCAAGAAGAGCTCCACCCACACAAACAAGAAAGTGTTGCAACTCAGGCTTGCAATGAAATTCTATTATGAGAAATTGATATGATACACTGTACAATTGCCCTGAATATATGGGCATACGTGTGATACAAGATGAATTATGATGTTGACAAGTGTCTTGATCTAACAACATGTGACAACATGTAAACCTAACTAACTACCTAGGGAATGATGTACTAATTGAGATAAGTTATAGATGATATTCTAGTAGGAATCTTATCTCCTAAATACATGGAAAGGGGGATGACCCCATTATTAATGATTTTCGTAATAATGCAACCTAGGAATTAATTAAATATGATGACTAAGTAAACTTATTCTAATTTAATTAAATAATAAATTACACCAACACCCCCCATAAGTGCAACTTAGGGAGGAAATGAGAATGCAATGATTATGCAATAATGGAATGATAGGTCTTGACTACATGATGGCCATTCTAGGTACTCATTTACAAATGAAGAATGAAATGCAACTAATCTCCCACAAACAGAGAAAAGGGGAAAATCTAGAGGGAAGAAAACCCATTTCCAAAAATGAGATGAAATGCAGATAAGGGAGGAAAGATGGAGGACTCCATGATACCCCCCAAGTACACCATCTGTCACATGGATACAATGAAATCAATAGCCTCCCCATAAGAAGGAAATAGAGAGACTATATAGCCCCCCCAAAATATGTGATCACCTGCAAAAGTGGTAAGTTTCTGTAGAAAAAACATGATCCAATGTCGACAAACAACTTGTCTTCCTTTTGGAAGAAACAAAACCAAGTAGAAATGCAGGGTTGCTTCTAACTCCAGATAGGAATTGAAGAAAGGTAGGATGAATATGAATGATGATGGTGTCTCTAAAAACTGCTCATGTGTCTCCTTTCCCATAGAGGATGAAGATTCCACAATCAAAATAGGTACATTCCCAATCAATGAAGAAGGTGACAAACTAGGACTCTGCAAAAACTGATGTTGAACAAGATCCATAGATTGTAATACAATGATCCTTCCATTGAAGGAATAGACAAAGACTAGATTGACCCCCCATATTGAAGTGTCCTCAAAACCATTGAAAGAAGACTAAAGCCAATCCAATGGTAAATGTTGAAGAAACTCCAACTCCATAATGAAATGGGAGGGAAGAAGTCTCATACATGAAATCTATGAAGAGGAATTAGGTTCCTACAAGGTAGTCTCATCGAGATCAATCAAGGTTGAAACCAAGGAATGTGGAGACTCAAGAAAACTCTCCAAAGTAGAATCTTCATAGAGGAGAGATATCCCCTTAAGAATGTCCTCCAAACTTATAAAAGTAGCCAAGTTAGCAATACCTAAAATGAAGCCATCCTATGATGTCAAGTTTGGAAAATTGAATGTGTCCTGATGAATGGGAATGATGTAAGCCTCAGTCAATGACTCTGGAAAAGGAACCAATGAATATGAAGGTACATCAATTGTCTCTGATAGAGAAGAAGCACCTATAGAACCCTTGACATCCTCATCTGAAGATTCAAAGAATTCCAAATATGTAAGCTCTTGCATAGCAATATCATCATAGGGTATCCTATCTAAAGAATGGAAAGGCATATGAAATTCTTAATCATGATCATTGGGGAATGGTGGAGTATCATGATCTCCATATAGCTCCAAAATCTCAGTCCAAAGAGTATGAAGACAATCAAAATGATCAATAGATTTAAAAAAATCATCATCAACATGCATTGCAATAACCTTTAAAACATTATATCTGTTGCAACTCCAAGCAAATTTTTGAACACCTTGATCTGGATGGGGAACTATACCATACAAATGTGGCAAAAATGCAATTGATTAGAGATGGTTTATGATGCCATCTCACCATTGTTTACAGTTTCCCTTGTGCAACATAACCAAAGAAGGATAATATGCAAACCCCATAATGTACTATGAAATTTCTCCAAGATTACAAAGACAATGACCTTCAATATCAAATAGAAACTTCCAAATAATGATATGCAACAAAAAAAGATGCCTCTCGAATCAAAAAATTCTTCTTCAATCTATAGGATGTCTAAGTAATCAAGAAAATGCACCAAATTGCAAAAATCCAATAAAAGATACCTAGAGCTGAAATTGAAAAAAGTGACTAGATTGATGAAAAAATCTCTGAAATATCTTCTGAATGCTACTGGAATCATTGAATTTCAACAATATGATGATAAGATATTGGATTTTGAGTCCAAAATGGAGGGTTGACTTCAGTTGACTATCATTTTCAGTCGCAATGGAATTTTGCAAAATAGATGGCACCATTGGATAGCATATTGAATTACCTTTCTAAGGGTATCTTGTTTGATGGTTTTTGATTTTGTGGTGAGAAGATATGGACCTCAAAAGAAAACTTCTCAATTTGGGTTGTAGGCTAAATAACTACAAAATTTTAAGCACCTGGGGCAAAAAAATTAGCTCCCTTCGGGCTAGCTCTCAGTCATTGATATGACCGTGGTAGAGTGTGGAGCAAAAACTAGGTTAGCCAAAGAAAAAAATAAAACAAAGCCCCTCTTTTTAAAAAAAAACCTTTTATCACATATAAAATGTAAAAAATAATTGAACAATTTGACAATAAAGTCTTGTACTTGATTTGATAAGATGGCATACAACCTCCTATAGATAGTACTGGCGGTTGATGATGAAGGAAAGGTGGGCGATTGGTGCTAGCCAGAGTGAGGAAAAATGGTGAACAAAAAAAATCTTTGGTGATTGGTAAATCAACCGATGGTAGTTAAAAAGCAAAGTTCGGCAATAAGGATGATGAATAGGCTGACATACGGGTGGTGACTAGGCGTTGCACAAGGAAAAGATGGAGGTGAGGTCAGTTTGGATGATGTGATGGGCTGACCCTACAATTTCTAAAAAATGACGATATCATACCCCCTGATGCAACTGACAATGATAAAAAATGCCTGCAGATTTATTGATAGCTGACAGTCGAATTGTTTTGATTTTTAATATTGCCAAATGGCAATTAAAAATCAAAGTTTAATATATAGTGACCATTCAATAAATATATCCAGAAAAAGGATAAACCCTTGTGTTATGCCGACAAAAAAAATGCTCGATGATTAAAAAATCAACCCTATAATATGTCCGCCAATAATATCAAACCCCCAATAAATAATTTTTATCAAACTATAGAAAAATTTCTATTGATAATATAAGCCCTAAATTTTTGAAAGAGCCTGCAATTATTAGTTTTTTTCCTTAGATTCTTACTGACATGATATTTTGTGCAGTCCATATAGATCGTACGACAACCTGATCAGTGATGATAACCTCTGATGGCCTCTAGGAAAAAAAACTTCAATTAAATTGATAATTTGGTAGTTGATCCTTAGGTTTTTAGGCCTTTTGAAGACAATGGCGAGCTCAGATGGGACTCAATCTGCTCTAGAAATTAGTTGCTCCTTAGAAGTAAATAACTAGCTTGTAATGAAAGCCTGTCCTACCTTGATGATGATCTCCACAACCTAACTTTCTAAAGAGAGATGGATTCTCCTATGGCCTAGTGCTCTGATACCATGTTGAGAATATGAATGCACATGAATTCTGATGAAGTTGTCCAAAATTCACAAGATATTAAACAAGAAGAGCTCCACTCACACAAACAAGAAAGTGTTGCAACTCAAGCTTGCAATGAGATTCTATTATGAGAAATTGATATGATACAATGTACAAATGCCCTGAATATATAGGCATAAGTGTGATACAAGATGCATTATGATGTTTCCATGTGTCTTGATCTAACAACATGTGACATGTAAACCCTAACTAACTACCTAGGGAATGATGTACTAATTGAAATAAGTTTTAGATGATATTCTGGAAGGAATCTTATCTCTTAAATACATGGAAAGGGGGATGACCCCATTATTAATGATTTTCCTAATAATGCAATCTAGGAATTAATTAAATATAAAGCCTAAGTAAACTTATGCTAGTGTAATTAAATAATAAATTACATCAACACTTGTGCAGAGGTTTTAAAAATGAAAAATGCAAATTTTGAGTTATTGTTTGTGTTCTCTATTCTAGGTTACAGATTGTTATTACTGTGACAAATTTTTCTAGATTTTGATGTCTATATGAAAGTGAAACTAATGACAAAAAGTGAACAAAATGATAAATTTTTGAATGCAAATTGAATTGAAATTTTTATCTAAATTATTGAAAAACACTCTTAATACAACTAACATGCAAGATGTATGTAAAATTTAAGCTAATTTTTGGATTTTTCAGATTTTGAATGATGTAAAATATAATTTTAAAACCCTAAATGTAAATAATACAATTTTGAAACCCTAAGTGGAATGCAATGCAAACTAATGCAAATCCTAGAACTAGGGCTTGAATTATGGCAAATTTCAGAAGGTATGTAAGTTAACATGTCGGGTTCACCAAAATAAAACATAGAAAAAGGTAAGCGTGGGGTTTATCAATATGGAATCATAAAAGGGTATGTGATCCAAAGGTTCAAATACACTCACAATTTCCATGATTTAATTAGGAAAAGAGATCTTAAAGGGGTAGAGTTGACTTTCATCCTTGAGGTGGGCCAACCCTACTTTGGGATTTGTTGTTTTCCTTATGATAGAAAATGGTAAAATATGACTGAAATGCACTTTGGGGAGATAAAATAAAAATGATTAATGAGCTCAATTATGCAATGTAAAACTTGAAATGTAGATTTAAATCATAATACAAATATAAATCACAATCTTTTGATAGATCTGGGAAGGTTAAATTGTTGTGTAATTGTCACAAAAAATGGGTGTTGAGTGTCATACAAGGAATCATTTGCCCTATGGTGAATGGATCTTTGTACATGGTTTTTCCTCAATGTTGGGGGTTCTCTGGAGATGGATATGAGATGCTATTTACCTTAGGTTTGACTATCGAAAAGCCATAAATAAAACTTGTAGGTGAGTTTTAGTGTCTTGGCAATGTTGATGACAACTTTGAAAACTTTACAAAATTGCACTTTTGATCAAAATTCAATCCTTCTTCACCTACAAATATACACATACAAAGAGAGGATAAAAATGATTGTTTTTGGTGGATAAGGGTTTTCCTTGTCAAACCCTAGTTTGGTAATTAAACTTTGATAATGAAATAATGACAAAATGAAGGAATATGAATGGACAAAGTTTGTTACATCTCACCAAACTCTTTAATGGCCACCCTTAGAGGAATGAGGTCTAACAAATCTCTCTAAGGATTGGATCTTGCATGAAATGGATTGATTTCTTTATATATCTTGATTCTTGAATTCTTGCTGGAAACTTGAAACCTACATCACAATGTTAGCTCAAAAAACATGCATGAACACACATAACTTTGACATCATGATAGTATCTTGAATTTTGTTGTAGATGACTGATAATTTTTCTCTCTAGTGCTCCTGACAATAATATTTTTCTCTTGTGAAATTTTTCTTAATGCTAGATAATTATCCTTAGACTTGAATTAATAAAATAACTATATTTATAGGTGCTTCCTTAATTACCTGACAATTAAATACCACAAGCTAACCTTTGCAACTTGAATTTAGATAATTAAAATACCACCAAAACATATTAAAAATTAGGTCTTGAGACTTAAGGGGGACCCATCGCACTTGGGTGAATGGGACCTAGGACTTAAATCTAGGGCACTCAATTTCCAAGGTCTTAAGTTCATTGTAGGTATTAATTAAATGTGGGTCTCCCTTTTAGAAAATGAAATTAATTAGGCTTGTGAATGCATAGTTGGGCCAATTAAAGTCTTAATTAAGTCCAATTAATTAAGGGGACCCAAACATAGTATGAAAATTTAAAGAAGTACATTTTTCAACACTACATCCATATCCTACAAAAATCACATGTATCATGTAATAATATAATAATTAATAAGCACAAATAATCATGCAAGACACAAATATATCATGGAATTAAATTATATTAATCACACAATAAAATTGGTTCTCTAGTTATTTTCAGAATTAGGATGTAAACAAATATGATTAAGCAAACAAATCCACAATCGAGTAACCATAGTGAAGAAACCAAAAAAATCTAGGAGATAATAACAACCTCCTAACACTCAAGCACACGACCACCTATAATCGTGAATCAATCAATATCACAACTTATCAACCACATACATCATCAAGTCACATGAATTCTTAAATGTATGTGAATATTCATGACACTAGAAGTGATATAACTACATTAGTATTTAATAATTAATAATTAAATTGCACCTATATCAATGGATTATATAACAATAATGATATAGTAGTGTAATTATATCACAAGATTCTATATCAAATGGAAACAATGAAGCTGAAAGATCATAATAACTCTAATCATAAAATAACTCATAAGAGATATAATCATAAATTCACCTTAGTGTTAAATGTCATTATGCAAAAGAGTAAAAAAATCATATCCATAATCTAACATAGAGTGTGAAGCAAAATAAAGACACAACACCTATATGACTTATAATGTTGGTGATAGATACCATGAGATGCATGTAACAAGATTAGAGAGGAGCTAGATTATTCTATTATCACAACATGTTATGTAGTTTATGCCATAGTTACTGACAAGGCTACAAAATTCAGGTTTTGGTATTGGAAAAGTTATGTACTATGAAGTGTCTCCAATATTCTTGGATCAATTTCTCATTTTTGAGATGCAATGGACCCATTACATGTAAATGTGGAACAAAATGTGGGAATTTTTGAGAAACTTGTATTTTAGTGTACTATTATCCTTCAATGGAATTGACCCAGTTTCACAATTTAGAAGAGAGGAGTCTCTTGTTGATGTGGTTATTAAAGTTTAATATCAACAATCTAATCACTATATAGTAGTACAACATAGTTATAATTTAATTTAGATAGATTTTATGAGTATCTATGGTTTTTTTGAAATTGTATGCCCCCTTATAGCCCATTAGTAATAACTAATATGAGAAATCTTACTAGGGGGCCATCTTGCATGATGTTATTTTTTTGTTTGTTGCATTAGCCTTCTTTGTTCTTGCATTATTTGAAAACATAGGTTACAAAATGCTAAATTAACTAAGTGTTGGACTTGTCAAATTTTTGAGGTTTTTCTTACTATTGTGTCATCATACCTTCTCTATCAACTTTGATTCTCAGTGTTGAACCTTGATAAAGTGGCTAAGTATGAAACTTGTCAATTTTTTGGGTCTTCAGGGTTTCCCTTCCATGCATGCCAAATTAAGTCCCCTTCATGAAACCTCCTTGATCCTCAAAGTATGCCTTAGAAAATCACCTAAGTGTTGAACTTATCAAGCTTTCAGGCTATCAGTTTATTCCATACCTTCATCTCTTTTTTGCATGCTTCCCTTCACTCTTTGCAATTTGAGGAAATCCCACAATAATGAGTCCCACTTTTGGGACATCCTAATTTTTCCTAAAATCACACATTTTTTAGAAAAATTAATGATTTAAGCCTTGAGGGGTTCCATCTAAAGGGTTTTTAATTGAAGAGGGTTAGATAAGACCCACTTAGATCAAACTTCAATAAAATCTATCTAGTATTAAATCATACCCAATGGAGTCTTCTTCACACTATCAAAATGTTGAAAAAAATCACTTTTCTCTACTTTTTGAGGGATCAAATAAAGCAATTTAGAAATTATGTTTTGTAAGTATGTAGCCCTTATTACAAGCTTTCAAAAAAGTATATTTTGAATATTTTTTAATTTTATTATTATATTTATTTTTGTTTCTTGTGAATGTAGGTTTTTCAACAAACATGAAGGTATTTGTTTCACATATGTGAAAAAAATAAAAAAAAGAGAAACAAGATTTTAAAAAATATTTGTGCCTTAAGTATTGATGTCCTTGTTTCGAAAATAAAATAAAATTGAAATTGGATACATACGAAAAAATTTATGTATTATGACATACACCTATGTCCAGATTATAATTACCTTGATTTCAAAAATTAATTAAAAAATATATGCAACAAAAAATTATGATAAATATCCATGCACTATATATTGATGTTACAAATCTATATTTTATTTTATTTTTCCTTTCTATAAAAAATTATGCATTACAACATAAACATCACTTTTAAAAAATGGTGTTTACTATAAAAAACAAGATATTAAAAGTTATGTAAAAAAAATCACAATTTATTTCTAAATTCTGTTAAAAAAAATTTAGAATCTACACACAAATCATCACAAATTACTAGTCACATCATCTCTAAATTATTAATGGTTTAGTTTCTATAGGTTTCATAAAGTAAAATTTTGGTGAAAGATGTTGATTTCAATGTGCTACTTTGGCCAAAAAGTGGGACATAGTATTACAGGCTGACCCTTCCTCTAAGTCATTTCATTGAACCTTTAGGATTTTTCCTACCATCTTACCATTCCTTCCATCCCCAATTACTTGAAATCCTAATCCCTTTGTTGACATTATTCTATGAGGTTAGAATTTCAACATCTGTCATCCTCCCCTTGGAAAGCATCACATTAGATATCGATGTTCGATGCCTAACAAGATTATCTCATCATGATATCAGAGATGCACACACTCTTCTTTGAAGCCTAACAATAAGAAATATGTGGTAGGACTAAAGCCTGATGCCTAATGATAGGGATCTTTGGGATTATGGATGATTTAATGTCTTATCTTTGGCACAATGACAAGCCCAAACCTAATACTCCATCAATTGACTTGAAAAGCACATTTTTTGACCTAGAACACCATTAATATTCAAAAAATCCTTCAACCACCAAATATCAATCCATTGTAGCTAAAAATGGTCTTAAATTCTTTTGGAATGGATTCAAAGAAGGGAAATGGCACCCATACTTCATTTATTGCCTGCATCACCCCTTTTTATCAAAGTTCCATCCACATATTGTAGATTTTGTGGGTGATCATCCTTTCTCCACTCAAACTTAGAAATTATCAATGCTAGGATTTGACAGAGATCTAGAGATGCCCTATCATGCCTCCTTGGCCACCTAGATTGGATTAAAATGTACACATGTCTACATGTCATTGGTTTTGTGGTGGCTAGGGTTTTTCTATCTTGTTTTCCATATTTTGGCATGAATTCTTAGCTTGTTGCCTCCAAAATAAAGCCTCTATGAATAATTTTTATAAGGGTTTGTTTTTTTCTTTTATCTATAGATACTTGCATGCTTTTCAAACTCTACTATTGTAACAAGATCCATGCCTATAAAAGATATAATGTTGTTTTATTTTTACCTCTTCTCACTTTGGATGCATTGTGTAAAATACTATTACCTTCATATCCAAATGAATTTTGATGAATTGGGATAAGAATATATTTTTTTATAATATTGGGGAAATAATGGCTAGTTAGAAACAAATCATCCAAGAAACTAAGGTGGTCTCCTAGGTTTCATGTTTCAAATTCCCAAGTTTCAAAAGGACACAACCTACCATCTCACAATAGTAGCTCCCTCATGAGTCTTTTCTCCCTCAAGAAGCTCAACAAACTTTCCAAACTCCCCTGCTAGGTCGATTCTTTGGTCTCGACACTATTTCATTTTGTAAAGGTGGACCTATTATTTGGTGAGCTAGTTGGTTCGATATATAAAGGAGGGAAACATTTAAGGAAAAATAGGAGTAGCTTGTTGTTGGTGAAACCCCATGTTCTCTATAGCCTAAAAAATAAAACCTACTATAAAAGGAGAATAAATTAGAAAAAAAGAGAAATGACACAATGAGTAGATGAGTAATAATAGAGGGGAGGATTTGGTACTCTTGTTTGATGAACCCCCTCGTTATTTTATTTATAATGATGAAGAGAGAAAATCCATGCCCATATCAGTGGAGGACTTAGAACAACAAGAGAATGTTGGGGACATTGATATGCATGAAATTGATGATCAAGTTGAGTAAGATATCATGCAGGTACCTATGATCCAAGGGGAGAAACTTGGTGTTTCTTCAAGATTTCAAGAAATATTCGATGAAGAAAAGATGAGAAAGGTCATGTAGAATAGTAAAGAGGAGATGGATGAAGACCTATTCTGGGATGAGATAGAATATTTTTTCTTAGACCTTGACATCAAGCCATCATATCCTAAATAAAGAAGTCATGAGAAACATAAAAATGAGGATGAAGTCTCCATACCTCCAGATGAGTCATCATGATGAGGGCCACACCACCCAAATCCCACATAAATCACAACAAAAGATACCAACACAAAAGATGCAAGACAAAAAATTGACTTACTTTCAATTATTTTTAGAAAATGCAATTATAGATTCAAATATTACATGGTACAACCTCATGGGATTGATTGATTACAACAAAATCAACTATAAAAAGAAAAATCTACTATTCGGAGCCACAATCTGCACTATCAGGGCCATCGTCAACAACCCCCACTTAAACCTTTTTATTTTCCCCAATAACCACCCTAGAATATTCTAGAAAGATCAAATTTCCCCTTTTTGTTTTGGCACCAAAAGTCCTACCGTTTGATTTCTGGCCTAGGAAGAAATTTTTATGAAATTAACTTTTTAGAGGTCCAACTTCGCGGGGCCATAAATTTTGATCCGAGTGTCTGATTTTCTATTATTACATATTGTTGGAAATCTCTCAATGAGCTCTACAACCTACTAACCCACCATAGGTCAGTTTGGCCACTTTTTGAGCTGTTTCAGGGCCTCCAAAGTTTTATATTTGAATTTGAAGCTGCATTAGAGAAATTTAATAGGACAAAAAACTTTAATTTCTCCCAAACCATGCAGGGTATTGAGGTGATTCTTTCACAACCGGAAATGTTTTCCTTCTCTACTCCTTGGGGTAAATTTTCACGTCCATACAAGCTCGTTTTGGCTGACTTACTAAAAATAATAAGTGCTCTTTTTTGGCCATTTTTGATGCCTAATAGTCTTGTATCCCCTAAGTGCCATCATGGGACTCAAAAAGTTAAAGAGAATAAAGAAAACAATTTTTTTGGGTGATGCAAGATTTCCCTATACTGCTAGATGCTCTTGCATCACATCAATTCAACCCTTACTGGTCAGCTAGCAAGACATCAAAGAAGTAGAGCCCAAGCATGAAATTAACATTGGATGTTTGGACTTGGAACCTTCAAGAAAATGTCCTATTAGGCATCTGCTTAGTTGGAGATTAACAATACACTTTTGGTCATCCTTGATCCTAAGTATGAGAATGAGAATCAAGAAGAGTAAGATTTTTGTACCCATCCACTTTAGAAATATTGTTCTCACATACAATTTGAGTGGATAGGTCATTTTTTCTCAATTTTTAGAAGGCATTTCAACAACCTATTGAATTCTTATCAATTCTTATTTGATGGTTGGTTATCCATGAACATGCCAAGCATCCCAAGATGACAACTACTTTGAGAAGCCTATAAATGACTTTTCAATTTTTTCCTATTGGTTAGTTTAGGTTAGGTTAGGTTGATATTGTTTTTGAAGAAGTTTTGTTGCACACTCTACATTATAATTAGGGGAATGCATGATCTAGGTTATTTTGTTGTTTTCCTCTAAGTTTAATTTACACATTGAATCTTCTATTGTTTCTAGTTTTTGGTGTTTAGAGGCACCCCATTTTTTTTTATGAGCTCTATGAATTTTTTCTCAATGGAATGTTAAGGTTTCTAGATTCCATGTTTAGCATGCAAACACCCTATAGAAGTCACCAAAATGTTGAAATTTCATGCCCCCACTATATCCCATTAGTAATAACTAATTTGAGAAACCTTACTTGAGCCATATTTCATGATGTTATTCCTTTTGTTGTTACATTAGCCCTTTTTTTCTTGCCTTAGTAAAGAATTCGTTACAAAAATCTAAATTGACTAAGTGTTGGAATTGTCAGAGTTTTATAGTTTTGCTTACATTTGTATTGTCATACCTTCTCTATTGGATTCGATTCCCTACGTTGAACCTTTTAAAAGTGGCTAATTGGAAATTATTAGAATTTTGAGCCATCAAGGTTTCCCTTCCATGCATGCCAAATTAATTCTCCTTCTTGAAGCCTCCACAATCCTTGAAGTCCACTTTGCAAAATTTCCTAATTGTTGAACTTATCAAGATTTTGGGTTGTTGGATTCTTCCATACCTCCATCCATTTTTTACATGCTTCCCTTCACTCTTTATATTTCCTCTATTTAATTTCATCAGACCTTTAGGCTTTCATCTACCATCTTACTATTCCTTCCATTCTCGATTCCTCAAAATATTGATCCCTCTATTGACATCATTGTCAAAGGTTGAAATTTTGATGTCCCTCATCATCCCCTTGCTCATTGGAAAGCATCAATAATTTTTTTTGATGTCCGATGCTTGATAAAGGATTGTCTCATTAGGACATAAAAAATTGAGCATGCTCTTATTCTAGTCTTAACGGTAGGAGGTACATGGTAGGATTGATACGTGATGGCTAATGGTGGGGATCTTAGGGGTTGTAGATGATTTGAAATCTTATCTCTTTGGCATGATGATAGGCTTGAGATCAATACTCCACTAATAGACTCCAAAAGTGCATTTTTGACATAGAATGCCATTGATATTCAACAACTACTACAACCACCAAATCCTAATCCATGGGAGCTAAAGAAGGGTATTAAATTATTTTGGTATGGATTCAAATAAGTAAAATGACTCCCATACCTTATTTATTTCCTACAAACACCCCTTTTCATCAAAGATCCATCCCTAGATACTGAATTTTATGGGTGATCTTCATAGTTTCTATACTCACACTTAGAGATCATCAATGATAGGATATAAAAAATATATGGAGATGTCATATCATACCTCCTTGACCACCCAAATAATATTGGAATGTACACCTATTTGCATGTCATTTATTTTTCTGGTGGCTAGGGTTTCTATTTTGTCTTCCATATTTTGACATGGATTCTTAGCTTACTCTCTTGAAAATAAAGCCCCCACGACTCATTTTTGTAAGGGGTTTTTCTTTTTTTTCTCTATAGAGACTTGCATGATTTTAAAACTCTACTATTGTAATAGGTTTCATGCCTCTGAATCGATAAAGTTGTCCTATTTTCACCTCTTCTCAATTCTAATGTGTTGTGTAAAATATTATTACTTTCATGTCTAAATGAATTTTAATCATTTTTTTGGATATGTATGCTATGTGAAACTTGTTTTCAAGAGATATCTATTGTTTTTTTCTTTCCCTCTTAGTACTTGTCAAACCTTGACCTTCATACATAATTCTAGGATCTAATATAGCAAAGACATACATGATTCCTTCTGGCTACTTTATTTGATTCTTTGTGTTACAGTGTGAATGAAGATATACCATTTAATCTAGGTGTATCACCACCCCTTTCATTTTTTATACTCCCCCTTTTCCTGTAAATCCATAGAATAGGATTAGGTTTAATCTATGTTGTGTTGGATCAATAATCTATATCTAGGTTAGTAAGGAACCATGCTTCTCTAGAGGTTCGATCTCATCTGCAAGGTCCCACACCTTTAGATCATTTCCATTATGTCATTGGAATTCTAAAACTAGTTTTAGTAAGGTGTGATTTCATGTGACAATAGTTTCAAGAGAGTTGACATAAGTGGATAGTAATTTCACAAGACATATGTGTTGAAAATAAGGTGCATACCAATGTGGGGAAGAAAATTGAGCTTAAAGACATCATCACCCACTTTTGTGATGATTGTGTAGGACCTATACCAAGTTTTCCAAAGCTTTTGGTAAGGTACAGTGAACCATTCCTTCTATAAATGTACGAAGAATTGGTCACCAAATTGAAAAGTGTGCAATGTGTGGACTTTTCATGACACTTCTTATACTTAAAATTTGTATTCTAAAGGATTGTTTGTATGTATTACTACATCTACTAGATACACAAAATGAATTTAGTGGTTTTATAAAATTCCTTTTGTGTTAAAATTGTTACAACTAAGGATGGTGGTGTGCACTAAGGGGTGATACTAGAATAGTGTGTACCACTTTTTGGTCAAAGTAGGACAATGAAATTAGAAATTTTTACCTTTCTAACACCTATAACAACCAAATTATTAAGAAATTCAAGATGAAATAAAATAATTATTTTTGAGATTATGTCTATAGATTATAAATATATATTTTAAAAACTAAGAAATAATTTGTGAGTTTTTAATGTAATTTTTTATAGTTAACTATATTTTTAAAAAAGTGGCGTTACTTTGGTAAAGCATAACTTTATTTGTACAAAGGATAAAATTTTGAATTTTTGAATATAGATTCATAAGACTGATATCCAATGTACATATATTTTTTCATAATTATATGTTGTATATTTTTTATAACTTTTTGAAGTCAGATTAACTATAATTTAGAGATAGGTTACTTTGGTAATACAAATTTATTTGTATTTATCTGAATTAATTTTTTTTGTTGAAATAAGAACATCAATACCTAGTGCACATATTTTTCAACTTTTTAAAAATCTATTTTAGTATGTTTTCATGTGTGTGGAACACAAACCTTCATAATTTCTAAAAACCCTATCTTCACTAGAAAATAGAAAATAAATATATTAATTTAATTAAATATATTCAATATTATACTTGTTTGAAAGCTTAGTTCAAGTGCTAAAAATGTCCCAAATATCTTATTTGGTTGATTCCATTTGACAGTTCAACTTGAGGTTTGAAGGTATAAATTTTGAGCAAAATCTTAGACATGAAAGGGAAGGGGCCATCTAAGGGCCTTCATTCAAAGGTGCTTTTAACAAAGGTAGGGGATAGGACCTAGTAGTTGTGCACCCTAACTTTGCCATTTTCAAAATCCTACATGGAAATTTCAAATCACTTCCAATTTTTTATAGTAGCTTACTTGGCAAGTCCCCTGGTTATAACTTTTGTTTCAGGGTCACATCATCAAATATGATGCCACATCAATATGCTTTTTGTCAAGGTGTCCAAAAAGGCCCAAAAAAAAAGTGAGACCAATACTTGTGCATTCAAAGCATGGGTAGTTGAGCGCTGATGTGACATCACATGATTGGTTTTTTTAGATCAAAGGAATACATTTTGTTTAATTATGGGTAGTCAAGTCACAACTATTGGACATTAAATAAACAACTACTATCAGAACTATTGAGCATTATATAAACAACTACTATCACAAATATTGAAACATGCTCAACTACTGGGTCCTCTCCCCTATGCGATTTTCACTAAACAAATAAATAAACCTTAAAATAAAGGTAATTTCCAAAAAAAAATAGAGACCTTCATTTGAAGGTCCTTTTTTTGTTTTTGGAAATTACCTTCATTCGAAGGTTCTTTTATGTTTACACCTTCAAACAAAGGTATTTTCAACTCACCTTTGAACAAAAGTGTTTAAAACCTTTTTCCCACTTCCAAGTTGAAAAACCTAGTGGCACAAGTTTGTGACTCACTATTTTAGGTTTACCCTAAGGTACTTCAATGACTGCCAAGGGTTAAAAACCTAGATAGATCAAATAGTAGTTGTGCATGATAGAGCTATGAAGATCCTTGTTCTATCTATGTTATATAAATGACTAGATCTCATCCCCATATGCATTTATTTATAGAGTTGTACATATAAAGTATATTTTTCTATCTTTGTGTCCATCATTAACTAAAGTGTTTTTCAAAAAGTTCATCAAAATAAAATCCAAGGATTTTTTAGTATTAAGAAAGCTATGTACGTAACTTATTTCTTGTTTAGATTAGCTATGGAACATGGAATTCAAGATTGGATGTATCAAACAATGTTTGAGTGAAGATGTGTCAAGTAGAAAAACTTTTACAATAAAATTTGAAATATCCTCTAAACTTTTTAAAATAATTCCCTTGCATGAGTTTCTACTACTCTTTCTTGTTTGTAGAAAATTGTTCAAGGTGATACATGTAGGTCATCCTAAAAATAGAAAAATAGAATTATATTTCATATACATAAAAAATATTAGATATTATATAATTATATATTAGCTATGTATAAGTCTTCCCAATGTCCACATGCAAATCATAGTGAGGAGATCTTGAATTGGAGGTAAAATCTAACAATCTACTACTAGATTGGAACTTCCCTTCTTATGCCTAATGTTGAGGTATAATTAATAAATATTTTATGATGATTTCTAATAACATTATAGTAATTCCCTAGGATTTCACCCAAGACATCAATATACATTACAAGTGTAACATTCACATGCCACATTTCATTCTTTCACATGTATAAGGTTCCATGATAAAGCATAAAAACACACATGAAATCATCACCAATACACCAAGCATGGTAGCACAAGAAATTCATAAAGCATGGAACAAGTTACCTTGACAAAAATAGGACTAGATAAATATTCCTTCATCATGAATATCAGGCACTAGTCCATGATTTCATTCTCTTTAAAATAAGATGAATAATATAAGAAGAATATTAGTTGCATAAAACTTACCAAGATAGCATAATCGACATACAAAAGAGGAGGAATACCTATGCATGAGGTAGGTCCATTTAGAGAAACAAGGTCTCAATCAATTAAATTATTAATTATTTGATTTCATAGAAAGGCTCACATAACAACACCAAGTGTAAATATATTATTAAAAAAATACCTCACCATAGTGAGATGAATGGAAAGAAACATAGACTAAGGATCATAGTTTACATTTATAAAACTATTCCAATTTTTTTGGGAAGTACCCATTGTCTAATGGTTTCTCCTCTTGCTAGTAGGGTAATCCCTCTTACCAATTAGGGTCACTTAGGAAAATTTAGGGTTTCTTGAGAGGTATTAGGTTAGGGTCACCTTTATTACTAGTTAGGTTTTCCCAAAAGGTCCTAGGGTCTCCCTTCTTACTAGTTAGGGTTACTCGAGAGACCCACATTGGTAAGTGATGCACCCTTCAAAAGGTAGAGTCTCTGGAATTCTTAATACTCTCAAACTTGACCTTACTAATTGGTACATATTTGTGCTAAGGATCTTATAACTTCACCATAACCTAAGAACTAACTCTAACCTTCTCAATATAAGAATAGGCGGCATAAAAAATGAATTTAAGTGCAAGGGTTAATCCTAATAAGACAAAACTGAGTTATTTGTAAAATAATAATAGACACCTCAATCCAAGTGCTATGAGGAGATGTTGAACCAATAAATTTCACTTGACTTAAGGATAAAGTACATAATATCAAAAAATATAATATATAAGGAATCATTTTAAGCCACAATGCTAATCACACTAGAATACACTCAAAAACCTAATGTGAAACATGAGATAACACCTAAATCTTGGGGTAGCACAAGTGGAACATTCATAATATTTCATTGGAACTTTAAGAACACCAACATCTACTCACTTGAACACATGGATATACATTTGTGATAGAAATGATAAGGAAGCTATGGGTACACCAACCTAAGGGATACCATTTTGGCTAGTCAAGATACATTTAATTACATTAATTTTACATAGCATACATGTCATTCATGCGAGTTATGGAGCTTGAACTTATTGGTTAATATTTGTAATGCAGGGGGGTAGGAAGGGTGAGGGAGTACCCCACTTGCAAGGTTTGAGGGGAGTGCCCCTAAAGACACATTATATATATAATTTTTTATATTGTAAATCTGAACCGTTTATCATTAGGTCACATATAAGATGGTAGAGATTATGTTGAATTTTCTTTCCCTAGAAGGTGACCCCTCTTTATACGAGGGAATTGTATTGCGGCTAATTGTTAAATTTTGTATTGAATTGTATTATGAGAGGAGACTATTATAGAGAGAAGAGGAATTTACAACAAATGTAAGTAGGTTGTATCTCTTCATATCATTGGAAAAAATTGTAGTGTCGTAAATTATTACCTATGACAATTTCACACTAGATTTTGCTCCCTCCTATGTGCTTGGACCTAATCATGTTCCTAATTTCATAAATTATGCATTCCATGGCCCATTTAATCATTTACCAAGGAATCAAATGTATAAAACCAAAGTAGACATTTAATATTTTATCCTTGATACTTAACATCCCAAAAAATAGGGCCTGGATAAGGGCGCTCTTGGTGGCCTTGTCCTACTAATTTGACAATAAATTTTAATATGTTGGGGTTGGAAATTTATTATTTAAATTTAAATCCTAAATGTTGGTTATCAGGATTTAATTTGTGGGAAATTAGATTAATTGCATGTATATATACCTAGTCGTTGCATCATTTGAAAACTAAGTGGACAAACGCAATATTGGGAACAATCATCATACTTCAAGATCAAGTCAAGAGAAATCAAGAGAAAGATTATTGCAACATTTCATTGTCAAAGCATCATATCAAGTTTTATGTGAGTTTTTTCATGTTTATGTATACATTTTATTTGCGAGGACTAAAACTTGTAGGTATTCAAAGCAAGCCAAGCCAAATTGCAATCAAGCCTTGAGGAGATGTGCATGAATTTAGTCCTTCATGGAAATTAGATTTTAGTGTTGAGTTAAATCAAATTGTTGATTCATAAATAATTTATCATTTAGCCTCTATCCCTCAAAAGGATAAGCTCTCTTTTATCAAATTTTTCATTGTGAAGGTAGAAATACCAACAAAAGGTTTGATTGAGGAAAGCTCCTATATGGCACAATCCTTCTCTCTTTGAATGTACATGTTATATATATATGAAGAAGATTGGAGGAAGATTGAAGACTATTTTGTTCATACCCCAAGACAAGATACATATCAATTATCTCAGGTAATGCAAGATCTGGAAGGAAGAAGCCTCATCAAGTACTCAAGGACTATGAAAGAAATTTCAACTCATTCATCCAGCTAAGGACTCTAGGTGGCCTTGTCCAATCAAATCAAGTCAAAATTAAAATCACAAGTGTACAAAAGTCCACTCATTCTATTTTTGGTCATCAAATTTGTCTATCAATTTCTAAATTGTCTATTTTCATATCAAAATAGTGCATTTTCATTGTTATCTAGTTGCATCATTGCATTTCAAAAAAAAATCCATTCTAAAGCCGTCCAAGTTCAAATCCCAAGAATGGATTGACTCAACTTCCAGGTTTTAAGTTAATCTTATGCCCTTGACCAATTTGAACCCCAATGACCATGTTTGGAAAGGTTCTTGAATCCTAGTGAATCCTTAGGGTTTCAATTTTCCAACATATCAAAAATAAAGGAAATAATGGTTATTTCTCCATAAAAGTAACACATATTGGGCGAATCACATATATTTGTGTCTTTGTATTTTGTGTTACTTTATATTTTATTTATACATTCATTTTATTGTATATTGCTCTACGATCCTATTCCAAGAAACTAGTATCGAAGTTGTACATTTATTTATCTAAAAAATTTGAAATGAGGGTTTCTTGGTTTGAGTGGGAGCAATGGCAGAAGAAGGAAAGTTTAGGGTTAAGAAGTCCAATGGCCAAAGACACTAGCTAAAAATATGCAAATGGAGGACAATCTATATTAGAAGGATATTTTCTTACCATTGGAAAAAATAAAAGATGTCGATGAATATGACAACTCAAGAATGGGAGATTATTGATAGAAAGGCACTAGGAACAATTATGACTATGCCTAGAAACATTAGTGCATTTTAATATATCAAAATAAACAACAATGGATATGATATTGATATTGGCTAAATTGTATGAAAAATCCTCAAGTTCTAATAATGTATTTCTTATGAAACTTTTATTTAATATGAATATATTAGAAGGTGGGTATGTTTCTAATCATTTAAATGAGTTTAACATGGTCAATAGTTAGATAAGTTCTATAAATGTAACCTTTGATGATTATGTTAGAGATCTCTTGATTTTATGCTCATTGGTAGAAAGTTGGAATAGCTTGGTCATGGCTATGATTAATTTTGTTTTTGGTTAAATCACTTTAATGTAAGATGATATTTTTGGCGTTATCCTTAGCAAGGAAATGCAATGAAAAAGTACAAGTGAGACATCAGGTAATGATTTTCTAGTGGATAACATGGGAAGATAGAGGGATAGAGCAAAGATCCTAGGAAATGATGGGAAATCTAATAAGGGAAGATCAAAATCTAGAGGAAATTTGGAATGTTGGCATTGTGAGAAGAAATAACACCTGAAGAAAGAATGTTGGTCTTGAAAAGGAAAACAAGGAGATGTAAAATGAGAAAATAGTAAGAAGAAAATGTAACAAGTGATTTATTACGAGATGGTTTGATCCTTTCATTAGATAATTTTACTAATTCTTTGGTGTTATAATCATGGGCTTCACTTCATCCCACACTACATATGCAATATTTTCTAGATTGTGTTCAAGGTAATTTTGGACAAGTTTATTTCGGTGATGACGAACCATGTAAAATTATTGGAAATAGTAGGATAAAAATAAAATTACAAAATGGAAACCAATCATGGTTGAAAGAGGTGAGGCATGTGACGAGCTTAGAAATTTCCCCCATTTTCCTATTTTAAGTCTCATATTTCTCATGACATTTTTAAACATTTCCAAGATATTATCTTTACTTTCTTGTTTATCTTAAAAATTAAAACATTCAGGATGGTATATTTTATATTTTTGAATGGTTCTGTGCATTTATGAATGTTTATAAAATATAATAGTGTTTTATGTTAGTTATGGTAATTTATAATGTGGAGGTACTATTGAGAAAACATAACCTTTGTGTAGCAAAAGATGCAATCACTCACAGCTGAAGGAAGCAGTAGTCGAATACCGTGGGAGTGGTTTATTTATAAATCATTCTATTTATCACTAATTCCATCACTAGAAATGAATATATCCATGAATATAAGAAGGAATTTGTGACAACAATAGATCGTGGTTCATTAATATGAATTATGCTTTAGTTTGCATGTTTTCATTTATAACTAACTTCTTTATGATAAAGAGTTATAATAGGATTACGATACTCACACCTTTGCATGATTAGTTTCCTATTTATATTTTTCTTAGGATATGAATAACTCCTCTCTTCATGTTTGTGGAAAAGTTTACATTTGTTGTTAAGTTTTTTAGAGTCTAGAATAATTAGATTGTCAGGATCATGTATATATGGAAAATCTCATATGAGTCGAAAATCTAGTAGATTTTACTATTATTACTCTTGTTATTAGTATTTTTGTGATTATATTTGAGTTACAATTCCATAATGCAGTAAAGAAAATAGATTCAATCAATTAGATGGATTCTTGAGTTGATACTTGGTTAGATTATGCGAGATTACAATCACCCAAGCAAGGGCCACTTGAAGTAACTATACTACTCATAATTTAATTTTTTTATTAATGATTTGTTAAAATATATTGTAAGCACCCAAGCATCCTCCCACAATATTTTGAAATTGTATAATATAAATTTCAAAAGATCAAAAAACAAATAACTTGAATGAGCTCAATTTTGTTATTAAGAAAATTTAGAAGGGTTAAACTTGCCCTACAAAAGATGTGGCCATTTCCTACAATTGTAAAGGGAAAATTAATAGGCTCCAACCCCCACACAAACTAAGCTCAAATCCAACAAGAGGCTCCAACCTCTATTTGATAGGGTCCAACCTATTTATCCTTCAATGACCGAAATAGTATGCTTCTCCACAGGATCTTCCTCTAGCAAATCTAATTACAACTCACACAATATCCTTCTTCCAAATATTATCACTATCCACACAATAACCTTCTTTCAAAAATATGATTACTATCATGCATAATATTCCTTCCAAATTATTTGATCACATCTATGCACTAATTCTTTTCACACAACTGATCATAATCATGGCATTATTGTCACATAATTTTTTGCTTCTAATCTTCACACATAGTCATCATGTATATTTGTATTTATCATTCATATATGGATTGCATATACACTCAAAATAAATCTAAATTACACTTCATATTTCAACTATTTTCTTTCTTTTCAATCTACTCTTATATTCACATAATATCCATTGAAATTGTTTTTATTGTAGCCTCCACTTTATGTTCCTTTCATACCTTGTTAAATCTCCAAGAGAGGCAACCATATGGAGAGAGGCGACTTTCATGAAAGGATGTTTCTATTAGTGAAGAGTCAACTACATTAAAGGAGTTTAATTTTAATTTATTTTATCTTAACCTTTTCAAAATGAAGAGACTCCTTTTAGGGATTGGTCTTGAACTTTTCATAGGAGGTGAATTTTCTTAACATATATTGTATGCTTTATTGCTGCCTTAGTATTAGTTTGATCATTGCTTCTTAATAAATAATTACATTTTTATTCTTGGTTGATTTAGACATGTATTTAGTATTTGCTTATTACTTGGTCAATTTAAAATTTATTTTATCTATCCTTGAACATCTACCAAGTGTGGTCGATTAGTTATATATGATTTTATTTAATCCTATTTGTTTCCTTTTTGATTAATCGCCCCTCTTAATTGTGCTATTTATAATTGCTGCTATTAATAATCTTCATCATTCATATGCTTATTAACATGGAAAATTAAAACTTTTTTAAATATCTTGAATTTGGTGCTTTAAATGAAGTCAACCAACATATGAAAGAGCTATTTTTAATTGCTTCTTTTATTAAAGTTTCTAATAACTCCTTTATTAAATCATTAATAGTTGCTTCTTATAGTAATCGCTTCATATTAATTAGGCATGGTAATTTTAACTTTGACACCAAAGCATGGTCTTACACATTAATATATATGCTTTTTTTGGCTAGCATTCATCAAGGAATAGAATGAAGTCTAGGCACTATCATGTAAGGGTGATGTGTCCATATTATGATCAAAGATTGAATCAATTAGTGGCCTTTGAAATTTTTCCTCTATGCCTTTGACATCAATGACAATAATGTGACATTCCTTCTTGACCTCAATGACAGCAATATTTCCAACATTATACTTGTAATCTCACAAGTTGAAGGAACAAATTTTCAAGGCACTGTGATTACTGAAGGATGGTGCTTTTTGTTGCTATTTATGAGCTCTTGGAGTTTTGAATGAGCTTTTTGTTTTCTCTTCTTTGTACTTGAAATATTTCTTGAATTTGGTGTAATGGGAGTACTCCCAGGGGAAGGAATAGATATCAACAAAGAACTTGTGACATTTCTTATATCTACCTTCTTGAGATTTTTCCTCTATGAATGTTGGTTGGATTGCATTAAGAGTTGTTTGATATTTTATTTTTTTAGGTAACCTTCAAGGGTCTTGGGTTTTATATTTTTTGTAAACAAAAATTGCAGTTATAGACAACAACATTAGCTAATTTAAAAAAGAACGTGGTTTATGTCTTTATTTACGAGGATGCTTCAAACAAAGATGAAACAATTAAGCCCAGGCTAAATAATCATCTCACACCTATGAAAAAAGAAGAAGCTGAATTAACCATTTTTACTTATATTCTAAAAGGATTCTACCCAAAGAGCTTCAAAAGAGGAAACATTATAATCCTAGTTAGAAAAGCTATAGATAATTGTTGGGTTTAGTACACTTCTGCTTCATTTCAAGAAATCAGGCATACAAAATGAAACAAATAAAGTCATTTTATAATAAAATTTTAGATAGGAAATGATATGTTAAGAGCCTAACTAATGAGCTCACCTTTTGAATAACCCAAACATGATTTGCTTCTTGAGAGAATTTGACCCCATGCAGAAAAATTCTACCTCCCACTCCCTCGATTCTTAAATTATCCCATGGTTGAATCATGTCGTAATCATTGAAAAAATTTCAATGTCTCCATGTAATAGAACATTCTTCCAGGTGTTCATTACATTTAAGAAATCCTAAATGGAATTTAAGTACAACGTAATAAATAGTATTTGTCATTGTTTCCAAAGGTCTGAATGTATTATCACATGGCAAGACTCTAGGATCTAATACTATCACTATAGCAATAATATGATTAAAATACCCCAACATGATCAAAGACATATGGTTGTTTCACCATGCATAAACCTTAACAACTAGAAGCACTGAAGACAATTTTAGGGATTATGGAGAATAAAGAAGGGCTTCATGCATTGAACCATGTTCATGTTAGTTTTGCTTCCAATACAATGAACATTAAATATTATGATATAATTGAAACAAAAATTTAGGGAAGCAAATGGAGGGGCCACTTAGTAGGCAATAGCCTATCATATGCATTCATATTGAGGTTATTTAAATAGAGAAAAATAACTCAATATATTGATTACTTTTATGGTTCAGTGGTTATTTTTATTATGTTTATACATATTGGCATACACTTATGTTTCTTTTTGGTCCAAAAGGAAACATTGTGAGGGATTTGCATAAGATCAAAAGATTAATCAATTTAGAATGGTTATAATGCAGTCATCTTCATTAACAATTATTCAGTTGTAAAATGTTGTATTTGTAGTTATACCTTCTAAATCATGTTTACTTATATTGCTCCCTCTCAAAATTGATATCATGAAAATGTGTTAGCATTAGAAATATAAGAGAATCTCAACAATTCAATTAACATTATTTTCATCTACTTTTTTCAATACTGTGATCTCTTGAAGTTTAGGTACATCCAACTCAGTTCTAGAAGACATCCCCAGGGTAAGCATGTCAATACCCTGGTCTACTAAACACTTCTCAGTTGTCCACCTAAAATTTCTCATACAAATTAGTTTTGATGCAACCCTTAAAATAAGACTTATATTTTGTATCTCTGTATAGATGTTTGATGATTTATTATTTATAAATAATAACTTTATTTTATAATTTTTTTTTGGGAGAAATGTCACAAATATTGTATTAAAGTGTTTAAAAAATCACAGTCCAAATCTGAATATTGATGGAAATTAACATTCATATATTATTTTAAGGATTGTTTAAAAAGACATTTCAACTTCAAAACAAAGAAAATTTAAAAATCTACCAAAATTAAAAACTATAAACATCTAAATCCACCATATTTCCATATGGCACTAGCTTGTATAGGTTGTTGATCCTCATCCAAAAATTGGTACTTACCATTACAATGCTATCAATAGGGGACTCCTGAGGGATCTATGCAAGTGTTTCTTTTGAGTCCATGCTTACCCATATGTGGTATTTACTTTTGATTTTCCTTATGCTTCCCTCTAGGATTTTGTTTTGGAGACTTTTAGTGTTAGGTTTTGTTTTTTAACAGATTTCATGTGCAGAAAAGTTAATAATTCAAATTTGTGTTAAGCCTCTTACGTTATTTTTCAAATTTATGGCTATTGTTTTTGAAGTATCAATTGTTGATGTGAAAAGCATGCAATTGGAATTTGGTGCAAGGAGATCACCTAATTTAGTTTTAGAATTTGTTTCATTGGTGTCTTGCTAGTTCAAAAATGGCCCTTACTAACTAAATTCTTAGTTTCAAATCTCTATGTTCCACCATGTTTCCAAGACCAAGACAAAAAGGAAGGGGGACACATTTCAGGGACAATTTTTTTATGGGATAGTTATTAAGAAAATAGGGAAAATTTTAAAATATAAGAATTTTTTATATTTATAAGACAACTTTGATAAGCCATTCACCATACACATTATAGAACCCGTAACATTCCCATTGTTCTACCCAATAATTTTTACTATGTTTTACCCATAAGTGAATAGTTTATGCGACTAACATTACGAGAAATAAAAATTTTCTTTTCTTTTGAATAACTAATGCACACTTGAAATAAAACCATTCCAAACTTTCCCATTACATTATCGAAGAATCATTTCATTAATAAAAGTAATGATTTCACATTACATAATTTTAATATGACATTTCACATTTACAATTTTCCATAGAGATGGATACATGATTACATACATAGCTTCAATGAGCTTACTAAAATAGAGATACAAATGGTCCAGATGTCCTTCCTCAAATCTTGACTGCCAATTGCATGAGGAGAAGAATCACTCAATCACTTTTCCGCCAATGAAAAACTTACTATGGTTCTTCGTACATCTACCAACTAGTAAGATGGCCCTACCCTTCGACAAAGAGATTGGCTTGGTAACCTCATAATCCTAGCCTTCTTTGAGTATGGTGTTGTGTCCTATATATCTAGAGCTACCATATAAAGTGGCTACAACCTACATGTATGAAAATACCCACCTAGTATGTAAACCCAAATCACAATGAACTAATAGTGTAAATAGTGGCTACTTACACTACTTTGGCCAAAGTATTCATCATCCAGAATTTAGAGTGGAAGTTACACACTCGCCCACTTTCCTAGCTTGATTTGGTTTTGACCATTCATACTCTATACATAGGTTACCCCCTTTCCCATGGATTATTCTAACCCCAAGAATAACAAAACTAATAACTAATGTTTAAAATGAAATTGCTACTAAAGTAATTCAAGAAACTTCTTATTTCATGCTACATACATATAGTATTGACAATCTACGTAAAGTATAAATAGAACACAATCATATAAATTCCAATATAGTATATATATATATATATATATATATATATATATATAATTGAAAGGTTTCACAAAAACAAGAATCAACCAAGAAACATGCAAGCTTATCCAAAGCATCACAACACACATTTAAATCATTCCTTTCCAAACAAAGAAACCATAAATAAATAACCTTTCCAACATAATTAACAAAGGAATAGAAATCAACATGCCTGTATGAAAGCTCCAACTAATAATTCTTCCTTCCTAGTTCAATTCCACAAGATGGCTTGCTACTTCCTCTAAGTTCAACCTAGCTTCCACTTATAGCCTCTTACAAATTCTCTCAACTATTACAAATGCAAAATAACAAAGCAACTCACTAACTCTTAAGTTTTCTAATTCACTTGCACATAAAATACAATAGAATAAAAATAGATTAATCTTAATGAAAAGTATAACAAATGGTAGAGAGAGAACCTCTATATATACTAAAATTTGAGCATCCAAAGGCTATAAACAAGCTAACAATTTTGCCACCTTCCTATGCACATGCATCGACTCAACTAAATTAAACTATCAAATTGTAAAGCATGATGGTCCTCACATTTTAAATGGCTAAGCTGACTTAATTCATGAGACAACATGACTCTTTTATTGATTAAAGGGGAATTGACACCTTTCTACAAGTTTCCTATTTGATTTGCAAGTCGACCCCTCATATATTTCTGCCATCTTTGCATTGATTGTGTTTTATGCTTATCTAGTGGTTTTCTTGGTTATGGCACAAGTTTAGAATTCTTATTATTTCCTCATTCTTCAACTTTTGATGCCACATATTCATATTTTAGCTTCCTCTGTTATAGCACAGTCAAAAACTTATTCAATAATGTTAAATCTGCTTTCATTTCTTCTTGCTATGTTTTAACTATATTTCCCTTACTTATGCGCTTAAGTCTTTTGACTTATTCTGACATGATTCATGCATTGTGTTTAAAATTTATCCACAACAATACTCATGACATCACAATAATGAGCTATGCATTATTTAAAGTGCTTTAAACATATCAAGCTTCAACGCTATAATAATGCATTTTGCATATTTCAAATACTTCAATATATATATATATATATTATGTTTAATATATATGTATATATATTATATCTTTAATATATACATATATATTAATATATGTATATAAATTTATATTGTCAAGATTGCTAAATCCATTACTTATCAATTATATAAGTATATAAATATATATCAAAATAATAATTATATATATACACAAATATATACGTATATTAATTTATGTATCTACATAATTATATATATAACATTATTTTAATATCCTTATATAAACAAAAATATTCTAATTTTCATCATTTTCCATATATATATGAAGTATATATATATATGTCACATTCATCCATGAGCATGCATAGATATGTCTACCTGTACGTATACTCATGCATGTATTTACTCATATGTATGAGTTTATCATAGACATGTAGATATATATATATATATACATTTTATGTGTATACTTCATCGATATAAATATGAACACACAAGGAAGGAATTTCACTTGACATAAAGACTCAATCATATTCCTAAATCAAAACATTCATAGAACAAGATCATAAACCAATAAAAAATATTCACAACCAAAAATGAAGATTACTTACCATTTACTTGAACTGACTTGACTCAACTTAGACCAACTAGGTGGTTAGTGTGTGTATGCTTAGTTAGGCTCATTAAGGGTTACTAGACCAAGTTCTTCTCCTGAGTGATACTTACCCTCTCTTTTGGAGGTTTGAATTTGTTTATGTATCTAGCTTAGTACATTGAAACAACAGTTAGTCGATAATAATACATTCATATGCATCATATATTTCATCTTTAGAATCATTATAAAACATCAAATTGAATCAAACATTCATTCATCATACTTCCATCAAGATTCATATACAAAACACATTCATATATTAAATCATTTTAACCCAACATGGTAATAGTAAATAGGTAATAACACATGGGGTGTAACATATTCCCCTCTTGTGAATCATTTTCCCCAATGATTTTGAAGTATCAAATACGATCATAACATAAATTATAACATCATAAAACATCATTGTTTTTTATGATTTTTCAAATCTAGCAAGACTTGTGGAAAATTTTTCTTCATCTCCGTATAGTCTTCCTAATTGGAAAAATATTTTGCATAATGATCCTATTGGACCTTGCATTGCAAAACCTCTCTATTACGTAAGTAAATCTTATGTGTTCTGGGCATCTTGAGAGGCTTGATTGTTACCACTCCTTGGTCCTGTACCTATAAAGCAATCCAATCAATAACATGGTTATCCCGTGGTATGTATTTCTTAAGATATGAGACATGAAAGACATTATGCATCCTGGCAAGAGTTGGCGTCAAAGAAATCCTATATGCAATAGGGTTGAATTCCTCGAGAACTTCAAAATGACCTACATAGTGTGGGGATAGTTTGGATGACTTTCCAAACCTTATGGAACTCTTGTGAGGTTTGAATCTTAACAAAACCTTCTCTTCTATTGAGAAATTTTTGGGTACCCATTTGGAATTTGCATAACTTTTTTGCCTATCATTAGCTTTTGCTAGCCTTTTCTTGACAATCCCAACTTTCTCTTCCATTTCTAATAACATTTATTGCCCAAGACTTATCCTATCCTCTAGCTTATCCCAACTTATAGGAGTTTGAAACTTCCTACCATATAATGCTTCAAATGGAGCCATCTTGATTGTAGAATGATAAGAGTTATTATACACAAACTCAACCAAAGGTAGGTAATCCTCCCATTTGTATTGCTGATCCATGTGCAATAAATCCTTAGTAGATCCTCTAACACTTGGTTCACTCTTTTAGTTTTTCCATTTGTTTCTAGATGAAATGCTAAACTTATGTTTAGTTGAGTCCCAAGTGAAGAAAACAAGGTTTTCCAAAATCTAGATGTCACATGAGCATCTCTATAAGAAATAATCTTTTCAAGAATCCCATATAATCCAAATACCTCTTGAATAACCTTCCAAGATATTACATGAGTTTCGTTAGTTATATTCCCTAGTATAAAGTGATCCACCTTCGTAAGCTTGTCCACCTCTACCTTAATGGAATTGTGATTATTTCTTGACATTGGAAGACCTTACACAAAATCCATGCTAATGACTTGTCACTTACTTTCTGGAACTTCACAAGGATACAAAAGGCCTATAGGGTGATGATGCTCTGCCTTCATTCTTTGACATTCTAAGCAACTTGCTACAAATCTCATAGCATCCCCTTTCATCCCCTTCCATAAATACAATAGTTTCACATTAGACAACATCTTAGTTACACCAAGATGTCTTGAATATGGTGCATTATGAACTTCTTTCCATACCAAGTTCCTTAATTCCCTAGAGTTAGGCACATAAATTTTTCCCTTAAACCTCAATAAACCATTAGGTTCAAAGTGATATCCTATGTACCTTCAATATTATGGATTATCTGAGAGTTCTTGCTTGAATTGCTCATAAAATTTTTCATCCTTGGATTCTTGCAACATTTGACCTTTATATTCAGTTTTGATTGATATCATTGAGGTGATATGTATCCTATGACTTAGGGAATCAACAACTTGATTCTCCTTTCCCTTGATATAACTAATGTTGAAATTATAATCAGATACTAGTTCCAACCATCTCCTTTTACATGCATTCATATTAGGTTGAGTAAACAAATACTTCAGACCATGATGATCAGTCTTTACTTCAAATGGTTTCCCCAGTAGTTAATGTCTCCACATCTGTAATGCATGGACAACTACTGCTAACTCCAAGTCATGTGAAGCATATTTTTTCTCATAAGGGTTTAGCTTTCTTGTCTCATAGGATATGACTCACCCTTCTTGCATCAATACTCCACCCAAACCTTCTCTTGAAGCATCTATAATAACTATAAAGTTACCATTTGGATCCAATACCTTCAGAATTAGAGTTGTGGTCAAATTCTCCCTGAGTTGGTTAAATGTTTCTTGAAATTCCTTAGACAACTCAAACTTCTTCCCCTTCCTTTGCAATGAAGTAATTGGAAAATCTATTCTTGAAAAGTTTGCAACAAACTTTTGGTCATACCTAGCCAAACCCATAGAACTTCTAACTTTCAGCACATTCTTAGGAATCAGCCACTCAAGCACTACTTTTATCTTCACTAGATCAATTGTCATCCCATCAGCCAACATCACATGACCCAAATATTGTACTTCCTTCTAAAAGAAGATACACTTCAAGAGTTTCCCATACAATTTATGCTCCCTTAACCATTAGATAACAATCTCTAAATGCTGATGATGTTTCTCTTCATTCTTGGTGTAGATTAAAATACCATCCAAGAAGACCAGCACAAACCTATTAAAGTAGTCCCTAAATACATTATTCATTAGGTTCATGAATGCTACAGTTGCATTCATTACCCCAAATGGTAGGACTGTAAACTTGTAATGACCATACCTAGTCCTGAAAGCTATTTTGAAAATTTCTTCATCCTTGATTCTCAGTTGATATCTTGAACATAGATCAATATTTGAAAACACTACCGCTCCTCACATTTGATCAAAGAGATAATCAATATGCGGCAACAAATATTTATTCTTTATTGTTGTTTGTTAAGAAACTGATAGTCAATACATAAGTGCAGTGTACCATCTTTCTTCTTCACAAAGATCACTAGCACTCCCTAGGGTGAAACACTGGGTCTTATCAGTCCTTTGGATAACAATTCTTCTAACTGGGCTTTTAGCTCCATTAATTCTATCATGGTAATCCTATATGGCACTTTCGATATAGGCTTCGACCCTGGAACTATGTCAATGGAGAAATCAAATAATCTCTTGGGAGGTAATCTAGGTAATTCATCTAGGAATACATCTTAAAATTTATGTAGGATAGGATATTTCTCCATATCCATTTTCTAGTTTCCACCACCTCACTTTCTTTGGAATCTTTGGAGTCTTGAGGTTCATAATATACTACATCATCTTGAGAAATGAACTCTTTGCATTCCTCAAGTTTCTGCATTTTCACTACGAAGAGTTGACAACCTTTCTTCTTTGCTCTATGCATGTGTATGATGGATATCTACCACAACTTAGCTTCTCTAGGCATTCCTTGCAATGACACCCAATTTCCAAGATCATCTAAGCATTCCATTGTTTTTACATGACAATCTACTTTGGCCCTATGTTTCCATAGCTAGTTTATCCCTAAGATGACATCATACAAACCTAAGGGAGCTACATGCAATTCACTTCCGTAGGGAAACTCAGAAGTTCAACCCTTGCTTTGAATATAAATTGATCCACCTTAGCTCTTTTTTTGTTTGCATATTCAACAATCCAAGAATTTTCCATGTAGCAAAATTTCCTAGAAATTTTACTAGCTATACTAGAAGAAATTTTTTTTTTTGTGGCACAAGTATCTATTAAAATTGAGATGGGAGTACTAGAAAAAGTACGTGAAACTTCTACTGGAGTAATCTAGTACTCCGCTTTCCTTTTATCTAATGTAGCATGAATCCTTTGCTAGAATGCAACTCATTGAGGTGGAAGAGGGTTCCCATGTGGTTGTGATCTTGATCGTTTATTGGGACACTGGTTTGCAAAGTGATCTCCATCACATGTAAAACATCCATTCATTGGTCCCTTTTTTTTTGTAGTCCTTCCAAAATTGCCTTCATTTCCACCAACATTGTTGTTAAGTTGTTGTAGTAGTTATTGTTCCCCCTATGATCCATTCTTGGTTCATTCCAATTATTTTGGGTCCCTTTTCCCCTTGCCTTTGAAAACCTTTCCCTTCACTAGGCTTCTTTGAAGCTTGATTAGCTTGTGACCAATTAAACTTCTTTTGTTTCTTTTCATGATAGTTCAAGATAGATTTAAGCGTTTTCTCTTGCTTTATGAATTTCTCATATACTAGGTCAATGGTAGAGGGACTATGTTTATCTAACTCTCCACCTATATAGTTATTGAGACCCATGATGAAATTTATTATCTGAAACCACTCATTCTTTTGATACATGGGTACGTACCTTAGGAGATGAGTGAAATTATCCCAATATTCATTCACCGAGGAATATCCTTGCTTTAGGTTCTAGAAATCAGTGAGATTTTTGTCGTAAAAGAGTTGAGGTAACCACCACTTCAGGAATATTTCCACAAATTGACTCCATGTAAGCCTTAAATAAATGAGCCCAAGATCCACATTTTTATTCATCCACTAGTTGGATGCTTCACAAACCAATTGAAATGTTCCCCAAATGGATGTAGTGACCTCAGAGTAATTTACGATTTCAAAATACTTTTCCATCTCCATGAGCCATGCCTCAACTACATCCCCATTGGTACTACCTTCAAATTTTGGAGGTGTGATATTTCTCATATCACAAGATAGCTCACTTGCTAATCATTTTCTTTTGGTTCCCTTTGATCTATACTGCGACTCATCATCCTCATACTCACTAGATTGAGTACGATCATGGAAATTTACCCCTTCTTCATTGTTGGGAACTTCTTCTTCATTATTAGGAAATTCTTGTTCCTCCCTTTCTTATCCCCTTACCTACTGCTCGAGGATTCCTATTCTTGCTCTTGTTTCATCAATCATAGCCAAAATGCGATCCAACTTAGCTTTGACATTCACAACACCTTGGCCTACTTCTTGACTTCCCCCATGGTTAAATCTTGTTCTAAGCATTTTTCCCAAGAAAAATTACACCTAAAGGTTTCATTTTAATTAGATCTAAGAAATTTTACTTAACGTTTTAAAAACATTTCCAAAGAACAAACATTCACATAAGAAATTTCATAAAAGAACTCATACACAAGTTTTTCCAAAACATATTTTTCATTAAGATTAAAAAGGATTTCAATATCCTTGTGTTTACATGGAATGACTATTCAAATAGTCTAAGGAAGAGTATCCCTCAGATTCACTCTCTAATACACAACTACTTGGTGTATACCCCTCATATTTTCATTCACATACATCATTGAAAGGGAAATAACCCTCAGAACTATCCTCAGATACATAGTTTCGAGGAACATATCCCTCTACTTTTCCACTTGAGGCTATTACAATAAAATTTTCCATAGGAAGAACATGAGGGTCCCTAAATATCATGATTGGAATAACACTACATTGCAAGGGAATATCTCTAGAAAGTGGTAAATAGTCTGACTTCACCAGAGAGACAGGAGGTACAAAGTTGATAACCTCTTGCATCCCTTTTCTCTCTTGACTGATTCGTGATAAGGCATTCAACTAAAAGTATCAGTGTCACTCAACCAAATGGAATTTTCGTAATTGGCCCCCTCTATGGTTCAAACAATGGCTTCCCTTTCCTTCTTAGCATGTAGGCATTGCTCATTACCAATTATTGACTTCCTTGTAGTCATCTTGAGACCCACCATCCTGACACAAGACTTTCTAAACATGAGACTCATATAATGTTGGATTGGAAACATAGTGAGAACATAGGTTCCAAAGATGAGCCTTGTATCTCTGATACCATGTGTAACATGCCCATTGTTCTACCCAGTAATTTTTACTAGGTTTTACCCACAAGTGAATAGTTTATGCTACTAACATTACGAGCAATAAAATTTTTCTTTTCTTTTGAATAACTAATGCACATTTGAAACAAAACCATTCTGAAATTTCCCATTGCATAATCAAAGAATCATTTCATTAATACAAGTAATGATTTCACATTACATAATTTCAAGATGACATTTTATATTTACAATTTTCCATGGAGATGAATACATGATTACATACATAGTGTTATCCTCAAATTTAGCTATGCTCAATTCATGGGATAACCCCTACAAAACTTGTTCATTTTGTAGCTCACGAACTCTAAGCATGAAAAATGAGGTGAAATGCATTGGTCCTCATGCATGGTCCGCTAGCCTTGAAAAGTCATTCCAAGCATTTAGCCTTTTTGGTTCATCAAAATTCACCTCTTGGTGCAAGTTGTGAAAGTTGAATTTCCAGAGTTAGAAAGTTTTTAGCACTTGTAGGAGTGCTGAATTTTAGTGCACCTGCAAGTCAAAATGTAAAAAATAAAAAAGTTGTAGGAGTTCAAAATTCAATGCCCTTGCATCTAAAGTGTCCTTCCCACATTCAATAGCTAGAAAATTCAGTTCCTCTGTATCTAAAGTGAAATACCCCATGTAATAGCTCAAAATTTCTCCACCTTTACATCCAACCTACAATATCTTAGAATTTTTGAGCCACTACATCTAAAGTGTAATACCCCATGCAAGAGCTCATTTTTTCTCCACCTTTGCATATGAATTGCCAAAACATATGCAATTGCTCAGAATTTTCCCACCAATGCATAAAACCCTATTTTTTCTGCATAAAATCCTATTTTTCTCTAACACTAGAAAATATGATTTTTTTGCAGCTACTCTTGCATTCCATTCTAATCTTTTGTGTCCAGATTATTGAGAAATTTTAATTGATTTCTTTCCTGTCACTGAGCAAGAAATTCATGAAATACAACCAAAAATTTCTTCCCACCAATTCAGTTGTCTAGGAATATACATCCATGGTTTAGAAGGAATTTGAAGACGAAGCTTTCTCAATAGCTTCAATGGATAAAATGATGGATATTCAGATGACTCTGGATAATTTGAAATTTTTTCTTGAAAGGCATCAAAAAGTATGCAACACTATCAAGGGCTCAATCACACGAGTTCTTTCCATCTCCAAACATACCACCGTTCCCAATGACAAAGAAGTTCAATCAATCCTGAAGAAATATGAAGACTTCTTGGAGAAGGACATTGAAGAAAGTTGAACGAATGTTGATTTTCACTTAGTTTATTTTTTAGTATCTTTCATGCTTTTTGTAGTTAGTTCAAGACAATTTATGTCTTTTTAAAAATTGTAAATTCATGTAAAAACAGAGAAGTCCTCTAATAATTTTGGATTCCAATGTTGAATAAGTCAAAGTAGTTATTTCCTTCCTAGATCAGCTCTTTTCTCTCCTCTATAAATATGAGAGAGCTCATTTGTTTTTAGGACCTTTAATCTTATGCAACAAAGTGTTGCCCAAATTGTGACTCAACTTTGAAACTTTGTGTTCAAATTGCAAGATCAAATTTAGTTAATAAAAGGAGGAAAATTTTGATTTTAACCTTTGTTTTGAATCAAGTTTGTATGAGTGAGAATGGTCTTATGTATTTCTTGCTGATTTCTCTTATTGTTAATTGGATAAGTGGTGATTCATTCTTATTATTGGAAGGACTTTCAAGATAGTTTATATAAACTTTGTGTTATATTGATTACTTGGAATTGTGTTATGTAAGTGTTTCTTGGTAAAATATTATCAATAATTTGAGCTTGGAATTATTCACTTTGTGTTCGGATCCATTGGTAAAGCAGATTGATAGAATTTTTGCTACAACATGCATCATTTGTTAATACAAAATTATCATAGAAGGTAGCAAGAAGACTTTGGGATTTTGCATGTCTTTGGGTTACTTTTAATATAGTTATACTAGTACTCTTTGATTACTCTTATATTTAATCAAGAATATTGGTGATTATTGCTTAAGTAGATATTTAGAAGGGTAGAGAATTATAGAATATTATCATGAAACACTGTAAATGTATTTTTTGAAAGAAGAGAAAATGACAAATGTAACACACCCCCCACATGGTTAAAGCTAGTGTAAATACTTTTAGTTTAGCATAGTTTACTTTTATTCCAATAAGCAGTGAGAAGGGAGCCTCCCATTTCAGAGAGGAGAGAACATTTTCATGATAACTATGGTTGAAACTCCTATTTTGTAATTTGTAAAGGAATTACAAAATATTCACCTAACACATAGCTTGGACGAGCTTACTGAAATAGTGATAAAAATGGTCTAGATGTCCTTCCTCAAATATTGGCTACCAAATGCATGAGGAGAAGCATCACTCATGCAATTTTCCTCCAACCGCAGACTTACTATAGTCCCCCGCACATCTACCAACTAGTAAGATGGCCGTACCCTTCAACTAAGATATTGGTTTGGTAACCTCATAATCCTAGCCTTCTCTGAGCATGGTGTTGTGTCCTACACATCTAGAGCTACTGTACAATTTCTACAACCTACATGTATGACAATCCCTGCCTAGTATGTAAACCCGTATCACAATGAATTGATAGTGTAAGCAGTGTCTACTTACACTACTTTGGCCAAAGTATTCATCACCTAGAATTTAGAGTGGAGGTCACATGCTCACCCACTTTCCTATATTGATTTGGTTTTGACCATTCATACTCTATACATAGGTTACCCCCTTTCAGATGGATTATTCTAAACCCAGGAATAACCAAACTAATAATTCATGTGTAAACTAGCATTACTACTAAAGTAATTCAAGAAACTTCTTATTTCATTCTTCATATGTATAGTATTAACAATCTACATATAGTATTGAAAAACTATGTAAAGTATAAATAGAACAAAATCATATAAATTCCAATATAGGATATATATCTATATAAGTATAAATCAAATTGAAAGGTTTCAGAAAAAGGAATCAACCCAGAAACATGCAAGCTTATCCAAAGCATCACAACACACATTTAAACCATTCCTTTCCAAACAAGGAAACCATAAATAAATAACCTTTCCAACATAATTATCAAAGGAATAGAAATTAGCATGCCTATATAAAAGATCCAACTGATAATTCTTCCTTCCTAGCTCAATTCCACAAGCCCGTTTGATACTTCCTCTAAGTTCAACCTAGCTTCCACTTTTAGCCTCTTACAAATTCTCTCAACTATTACAAATGCAAAATAACAAAGCAACTCACTAACTCTCAAGTTTTCTAATTCACTTGCATAGAAAGTACAATAGAATAACAATTAAGTAATATGAATGAAAAGTGTAACAAATGGTAGAGAGAACACTTCAATATATACTAAAATTTGAGCATCCAAAGGTTACAAACAAGCTAACAATTCTACCACCTTCCTATGCGCATGCATCAAATCAACTGAATTAAACTATCAGATTGCAACTCATGACAATCCTCACATTTCCAATGGTTGAGTTGATGTAATTCATGAGACAACACCGCCTTTCTATAGGTTTCCTATTTGATTTGCAAGTTAACTACCCTCACATATTTCTACCATCTTTGCATTGATTAAGTTTTATGCTTATCTAATGGTTTTCTTTGTTATGGCATAGGTTTATACTTCTTTTTGTTTCCTCATTCTTAAGTTTCTGGAGCCACATATTCATATTTTAGCACCCTGTATTATATCATAGTCAAAGACTTATTCAATATTGTTAAATCTCCTTTCATTTCTTCTTGCTACATTTTAACTATATTTCCTTTACTTATGTGCTTAAGTCTTTTGACTTATTCTCACATGATTCATGCACTGTGTTTAAACTTAATCCACATCAATACTCATGGAAGAACAATAACGTGCTATGCATTATTTAATGTGCTTTAAACATATGAAACTTCAGCTCTATAATAATGTGCTTTTCATATTTCAAATACTTCAACAATATATATACTATATATTTAATATATATGTTTATATAAACATTATAGCTTTAATATATACATATATATTAATATATATATATATATATATAATGTATATATGACATTATTTTAATATCCTTATATAAACACATATATTCTCATTTTCATCAATTGACATATACACACGAAGTGTTTATATATATGCAACATTTTTCCAATCGATATTCCCATGCATATGGGTAATCCATATATGAGCATGTGTAGATATGTCTACCTACGTACTCATGCACATATTTACTCATATGTATGAGTTTATTGTAGAAACATACATATATACATATATATACAATATATATATACTTCATTGATATAAATATGAACACACAAGGAAGGATTTCCACCCGACATAAAGACTTAAAATCACATTCCCAAATCAAAATGTTCATAGAAAAAGATCATAAACCAATAAAAACATTCACAACCAAAACTGAAGATTACTTACCATTTTCATGAATTTACTTGACTCAACTTAGTCCAACTAGGGTGTGAGTGTGTATATGCTCAGTTAGGCTCATTAAGGGTTACCAAACCAAGTTCTTATTGTGAGTCATACTTCCCCTCTCTTTCAGAGGTTTGAATTTGTTCATGCATCCAACTTAGTACATTACAACATTAGTTTGTTGATAACAATAGATTCATATGCATCATATATTTTATCTTCAAAATCATTATAAGACATAAAATTGAATCAAACATTCATTCATCATATTTCCATCAAGATTCATATACAAAATAAATTCATATGCTAAAGCATTTTAACCCAAGAAGGTAATATTAAATAGGTAATAACACATGGGGTGTAACATAACCTTATTTACACAACATTCAAGTTGAATTGAGATTTCATAAGTCAACACATAAATTAATAAAATTTCATTGCTTTCATTGTCAACGTGCATATATACATTATATAATTTAAACTCTAACAAAATTCCCAAATGATATGGTCATCTATGTTTATAAATGTTTGTAAATTGTAAGGATATGGTCTAGGGTTTTTGATGGGGCATTTCCTAGTGAAAGACCTAGTTTCAAATCCTAGTGGGTGTATAGCCCATGTGTGGGGGTGTGATGAGTGTGGGTGTTTTACCAATGTAATCTTTGGAAAATAGAAAACTATCTATTAGCTTCCTTTGTAAATGAAATAAACAAAAAAAACATTTTACATTTTAAGAAAACAATGTCTATGTGTGTTTGTTAATAGAAAATACATGTTTTAGTTCTAGTTGAAGGACATGTTCAAATTATTAGAGAAAATAAGTGCTAATATTTATGATTCATATGTCAATAGAAATTTCAAATATATAGGCTATGAATGGTGAACTATGTGTTTAAAATAACACTCATAGGTTCAACCATCAAACCAAATATTCAACCATATTGTGGTTACACAATAACAAATCTAAAACAAACAAACAATCAAATCAAACCATACGGGTGAATAATAGAACATCCAACATTCCCCACTTATTAAATCAGTGTTTCAAATTATTGATAAGATAATCTTGAAAATTATCAAACTTCACACATCCAAGAGGCTTGGTGAAGATGTCAACACATTTCTCAAGTAGTACAGAATTGGAGTTGAATATTGTTTTGTTGAACATGTTCTTGAATAAAGTGGCAATCAACTTCAATGTGCTCAGTTCATTCATGAAACATTGGATTATGAACAAGCTTGAAAACACTTTGATTATTACAATAAAGGATTTTGGGTTGATTTTGAGGTACTCCCAATCCTTCTAATATGCAATGTAGCCAAACTATTTCACAAACTATTGTGCTTGCTGCAAAGTACACTGATTTTGTTGAGGAATAATCAACTGTGTCTTGCTTCTTACTTCCCCAAGAAATGTGACTTGGTACTAAGAAGCAAACAAATCCTGATGTGGATTTCGTGTCAATAGAACTTGCATAATCTACTCTTTATATCCTATCAAGAAGAATTGATCATTCTTTTTAAATTCTAAACTATGATTCTTCGTACCATGGATATACCTTAGTACTCATTTTTTAACTTTCCAATGAAATATTTTTGGTTCTTGCATACATCATGAAAGATAAATAATAGAAAAAATAATATTTGATCTAGTGTAAGTCTAATAAATAAAACTTCCAATCAAATTTCTATATAGAGTTGCATTTATGTGAGGAGATGAATCGAAAATAGATAATTACAATCTTGATTCCATAGTGTAGACATGGGTTTGGAATCCGTCATTCTAAACTTCTCAAGAAATTTCTTAGAATATTTTCTTTGAGATACAAAGATATGGTGATTATTTTTCCATACCTTTAAGCCAAGATAATAGTGTAATATCCCAAGATTTGTCATATCAAATGCATTCTCAAGATCATTATTGGTTTTTTCAACCATTGTTTTTGAGCTACCTATGATAACTAGCTCAACAACATATATATTAATAAACACAATATCCCCCCTTGTTCCTTTGAGGTGGAGATTTGGATCATGTGGTGCCTACTGAATTCATGTTGTAGCAAATGTTTATCAATTTTAATATACCAAGCTCTAGGAGACTGTTTGAGACCATAGAGAGAATTAAAAAGTTTCCATACCGTTTCCTCTTTACCAAGTGTAATGAATCCCTCTAGTTAGGTCATATAAAAACCACCTTAAGGTATCTATTGAGAAGAGTTCTCTTTATATCCATTTGATAGAAATTCCATCCAAATTGTGCATCTAAAGCAAAAATAATTATGATGGTTTTGATCTTTTTTGTGGGAGAAAATGTTTCCTCATAATCAATCCCTTATTTTTGGGAATAACCTTTAGCTACAAGTATTCCCTTATACTTATCTATACTACCATTTGACTTATATTTAATCTTGAAGACCCATTTGCATCCAATTGTTTTCTTACTTGGTGGTAGATGAACAAGCTCCCAAGTTTATTTGTCATTAGATATTGATACTTTGCATCCATAGCCTCTTTCCAATGCTTTGATTCTAGTGCTTCTTGAAAATTACATGGCTCAAATTTATCAACAACTAAAGTCATTAGTGCTAGATTTACCTCACTAAGAGCCACATTTTGAGTCGTCAATCTTGAAGTTGGAGTATTTGAGACTCCATCTAGCTTTGCATCATGAATGGTACTAGTATACCACTTTGGTGTAGGTTGTGTGACATTTTTGGGTGTTTAATTTGTAGAGAAGTGGGATTCGCTACTCATGAGTCTCTTTATTATCAAGAGATTCCCAAGGGGTGAATTACCCTAAACTACCTCAAGGAACAAATTGAGAGTTCTAAAATCAGGGAGAGTAGGTCACAATGATTTTATGGAAAAAATGATAGGCTCTCAGCTGAAGGAAATCAATATAGCACATGGATGATGACATGATGCGCCGACATCTTGTACAGATAGAAAACCGAGAATGTCACAAAAAACAACAAAGTGTCTACTTCTACTATAATTGCTAAGAAATCTTGGAACATGAGAAAGTGACGAAATATAACAAAACTAAGATATAGTGAAGTAGATGATAAGACTAAAGAGGATAAGAGATAGAAGACACTCACAAGAACCCAAGTAATGAAACCTCTGACAAATGAATATCTTAAATACCTACATGCATAAGATCTAGAGAAAATGTTGGGGTTGTATAGGAGTTTTCCTCAGTCGAACCCCCATTTTGGTTTTCCCACCTCCACAAACAATTAGATATATAGAGATAAATGAACAAAGGAGTGATAAAGAAATCCACGCTCAAGGAGGAGAACCTGTATCACAAAGTAGAGATGCAAGTGATAGGGGATGTGTGAAATCCCAAGATGCTCGCAAGCACAAGAAAAGGGGATATCAACTACAAGGTTTAAAGAAGCCAAAGAGAGTAAGAAAAAGATAGATGCAAGAGCCAAGAGAATTTTAGAGGGTGTTGTAAGGATGTAAGAATGTTGTTGTAGTGAGCTATTAAAGATTGAGGTTGCTATAACAAACAAGGGAGATGTGCAAGAAAGAGCAAGATGGTAGAATGTTTGAAAGAGAGGCCAAGAAGGAGAAGGCCAAATGAGTTGAAAATAAAACTTTTAAAGAGGGAAAAGAAGCTTCTCGAGTGATTACAAGGTGTCCCCAACCATTACCATTGACAAAACTTACTAACAAGTGGAAAACATGCTTGGAAATGACCATTTGAATGTAGAAATATCACAGGATGTTTGCACGACACGTGGACATCTACATGGCACACTAGTGTCCAGACACATCACACTACAAAATGATGAGAACGGGAAAAGCACAAGGTTTGATGCAAAGCTGATGCACAAGGGTAGTTGCTAAAAAGGGGTTCTTGAGCATCTTGAGAGGGAAAAAGGTTGATGCAGGGGATAAAATGACCTATAAGAACCCTGGTGGCTCTCAACCCCGAAACCCTAACTGTAACTGATGTTTTTGCAAGTTTTGTGTTTTTGTAATTTTTTTGAGGTTTTCAAACAAATAATGAAAGCTGCGATTTTCTAAGAAATTGCTAAAAAATTCCAAATAAATAAATAAACTCTAAATAAGCTTTGAGAATGCCCAGAAAAGATAGGTGCATCAATTTATTTCACTTCTAGAGTGTTTACAAAGGCAAATAACAATATATGAATGGAATGCAAATTTATTTTAAAGGAACCTGATTTTCTTCTTACAGGCGCCAGCAACAATAATGAAATAGTACGCCTGAATGATTGAATGATTCTATGACCACTGTAAAAAATGTTGCAAAAGCTCCAGATGACCAAGGCGCTGTGAAACCCTCTGTAAAAGACTGAAAATTGAATGCGTTTCTTCCTAAGAAGGTGGTACGGCCTTGAAGGTACAAAAAAGTATGGCCTGCTGCAGCAATAATAAATATAGTACAGACTCAATAAAGAATGCCAGATCTCAGAATAAAGACCCCTGATAAAGTCGCCTCTATTGTTGGATGAATAAACTCTGTAAATCTCTGCCTGGATAAATGAATAAGCCCAATCTGTGATCTCTGTGTGAAATCACCAAGTGCAAGCTTAAACTGGTATTTCACTGTCTCAGTCTGCCTAATTCCTGAAGAGTTATCGTTCTCCAGAAACGTTTGTCTGCTAGAAACCCTAGGGTTTGCAAACTCTAATGCTCAGAGTAAAATACAAAAGTTGAATAGCAATAACATAATGGTTCGATTTTGTCTTGACTAAATATATATTGCCTCTGAGAAATTTGACCCAAGCTCTTTTTTAATAATCATTCAATAAAATGATTAAATTCGCCCTTTTTAGACTTAGGAGAAATCTATTTAATAATTGGCGCCTATTTTAATGAATAATAAATATTCATTATGTCAAATATTAATACTTTATTATAAAGTATAATAAGTACTTTATAATATGCCAATTTAATTAAATATTTAAATATTTCAATAAAGTGACTTTAGTATAAAGTCAAAATATTAAATATTTAATAAATCATTAAATATTCCAATATTTCTCCATTTGACTGCCAAACTGAGGAACTGGGTCAATTCTGAGCTGAAAGGTTGAACCAAGTGCCTTGCCCAAAATAGCAGCTTCCGCCTGACCTAACTTTCTAAAAATAGAAAGTTCCTAAAAATGCACTCTGGAAGATTCTGCGAAGGCCCAACCTGAAACAACTGCAATACTGGAGCTACCAAACACTGAGTAACTGCCTCAAATGATCCTCTGCACACATTTGTTAGCCTACGAGGATCGAAATAATAGGCTCACTCCTCGACAAACAGTGTCAGCTAAAACGGGGACATTACAGTCTGCCCTCCCTGAAATTGCTTGTCCTCAAGCAATCTCTGCAAATACAAATGCACTGCACCACCTGGATCCCAAGGATAGTACCGGACAATGTTCCTGCTGGCCACAACTAACTCCTGTAACTCCCACAACTGATCAGCAAGAATAGAATACCATTCCCTATTAACCTCAGTGCGGTCTGGCATAGGATCAAGAAACTCAGAAGGAGGCAAGTCAAACGGCAAGCAACACTTACCCCCTAAAACTGCACGAGATATACTATCATCCAACATATCAAGCACATACATGCTAGAACTGTGCACCTGAAACAATTTGTGTACATGCGGATCAATCACGAAGCCATATGCACTCTGCACCATATACACACTGTGATACTCCTTCGTGAGCTGAGTTTGAAATCCCAGTGCACTAGTAGGATCCCAAACGCTATCAACATTCTCATCAAGACCAGGATCAGGTGAGTTACCCACATCAAACTCAAAGAGCGGATTGTTGTATGAAGATATAACATTTGTCTCAAATAATGGATTGGTCACAAACGGAACCAAACCAATAGGCTGATCCCAAACGACTGCCTCAGAACCCCCGGGGTACTGAGCATAGTCATGCCTGGTCTGCACAAAATCCTCCTCTACCTTCTCGCTCTTCCCACCAACGAGAGAGATAGAACAAAGGCTGCCATCTGTAATTCCTCTCAACACATATTTCTTGCCTTGTACCTCAAATCTCATCTCCATTTTAGGAAAGTTGAGAGTGAACACACTAATGTCCTGAAGCCATCTCATACCCAACACTAAATCCATCCCACCCAGGTTGACTACATAGAAGTCTGCCTGCAACTCATAATCATTCAGCATGAGAGTGAGATTACAAATTCGTCGAGTGCAAGTGAGTGTATATCCATCTGCCATCCGAACTCTGAATCCAACAAAGTCCTCTGTCTGGAGCCAGCATTTGTTGACGAAGCTCTCATCAATGAAATTGTGTGTGGCTCCAGTGTCAAGCATAGCAATACATCGCTGTCCATCCACTAGTCCCCTAAATCTGAATGAGTCATCCCGCACACTAGCAGATAATACCAACGAGGACAAGTTGGCATCGGGCCCAAACTCCATAGAGGCATTCCCGGCCTCTGCATGTTCTGAAACAACTTGCTAGTCTAAATCATCAGACTCGTCATCATCATAGTAAACCCACATGGCGCGGTTGGCTCTGCCCTTCGGTCTCAAAGGACAATCATGCTCCTTGCTGTAGGGCTCTTTGCACCAATAACAAAGTTATTTCTTCCTCAATTCATCCCGTGTTGCATCATCAATTCTTGCAGTTGTTTTCCTTTTTGGTTCTGCAACTGGTGTATGACTCTCCTCAACAGGCAAGTTGTTCGTTTTAGGCTGAAATTGTTTCTTTAGAGCAGCAAGCTCCATACTCCTTGCCTTCTGCATCGCCTCCTGAAGAGTAGGTGGGTCAAAAGCCTTTACCCAACCTCTCATAGGTTCTGTCAAACCCTCAACGAAGAGTATAATGAGTCTTCGTTCTGAAATCCCTGTCACCATGACTGCAACTCTTTGAAACTCACCAATGTAAGAATCCAAGCTACCTGTTTGCCTGAGCTGAGCTAGCTCCTTGAAATAAAGTTCTCGATCCTTCTTATCAAATCGCTCTATGAGCCTGCTGGTGAATTCCTGGTAGGTATTGACTGCATGATGGCCTAGCGTATACATGCCGTGGTGCCACCAATCATGCGCGAATCCATCAAGATGCAAAGTAGCAAACTTAATGGCCTCGTCCTCCTGCATAGGCCTCAAAGATAGATAGTTGTCCAATTTCTGGACCCAAGACCTTGCTGATGTCTTATCAGACCCATCAAAATATGGCAAGGTAATCTTGCTAACCGCATACTGCAAGTCCCTGTTCACCTGTGGCTGTGGCTGGTGATGCTAAGGGGGTCTACGGTCAAATCTGCCTCCTCCTCTGGGTTTATAAACATCCATAAACTCATGAAACGTAAGTGCCTGCCAGATCTCAGGTGCTAGTGACATGTACTCACCATGAAACCTCATCACATCTACCACTGACATGCCATTATGTGGCTGAAACTCCTGATGCTGCCCCTGATGCTCTGTTCCCAGAGTCTGTGGTGAAGTCTCTCTAGGTAAGAAAGTAGGCTGACCTAGCCTACGCTCCTGATAGATTGGTGATGGCTGTCATGGTACTGATGCCAATGGCTGATCCACTGGTGTAGTCCCGCTCGTCTGTCTAATCTGTATGTAGTGTGACTATGTGGGCGTATACTGTCTAATGGTACCCATCAACTAGGACATCATGTCCATCATGTTGTCATGTCTATGTCTGAACTCCTCATCTATAATATCACCCTCTGCATGTGCCTTCCCTGTATCCCTAACTGTCTCTGTAGGAATCTCGCGATCTGCCATTAGGGTTGCAACACTGTTTTCACTGCTGTTAGAGCTGGATCTGTGAATGCCTTGTTGAAAAATGAGGTGTTTTCTTAGCTTAATACTCTGTAAAACTTTAAAATTGCTGTTCTAAGTAAGTCTTTTCTTTGTTACATAAATTCTTGGTGGAGTTTTTTTCTGGATGAAATAAATCATGAAATTGACATTTGTATTTATTCCTAAATAATAGGAGCATGTGGGTGCACACATGGTAAGGTGAAACTCACCTTGTGTTCAGTTAACTATACGGAGTAACAGTTAACACTTCTGAATGCATGTAAAGATCCTAGGAGTTAGGATTTGGTGTTAAATGGCATCCTATTTCCAACATTCTCCCACTTGACATTATACATTGCAATTATTCTAAACAAGGAATAATAAAATAAGTACAATTCTCAAGGCCAATGGCCTTCTTGCACCAACTAATCAATCCATGCTAACTTCAAATGCAACCTGCATAATCATGAAGCTTCCAAGCAAATGATTAAAACCAAGACGACTTATCTGTATGGTTTCATAAGATAATCTGCAACATTAATTAAAGTGTTAACTTTTCTCAATTAATACCTTCCCATTATCAACCAAACCATTACCTTTCCCAAGCCTTTGTAACCAAAATACCTCTTTAGAGGTATGCTAAACCACCGAGTGTGTTGAATTCACATTCAACCAAGGTGTAGGCTCCTCGGTCTTTTCTGTTGAAAAACTTTTCTTACAAGTAACCATTCCAACAAATGTTTCTTACCATAAGAGAACTCCAGCCTCACCTATTTCTCCAAGTATCCATGAGGACCTGTAACCAACCAATCCATGCCAAACTCCAAATGCAACACAACACTTTCATGAAGTAATCAAGCAAATGATTAATGTACCCAAAACTTAAGAGAACTACACAAGATCATTGTCAAAACTCCAATCATGAATCAAGAATCATAAACATGACATCCATGATCTAACCATCTCCTCTTAGGAGATCACATGCATCATAATATACTTATACATCTTAATCTCAAGAGAACCATGTAAATATGCCAAACTCTAAATGCATATCAAGAGTAAACCATGACATCCATAACAAATATACTCTAAACCAAGAAACCATATCTCCAACCACATGGAGATAACCTTACCAATGATACATCCAAGTCACTGCCAACAACTCCCACTAAACCGTGATACCGAGTCACACATGGCATCGTGACTACCATCCTCTCTACGAAGATTACTCTGAAACATGAAGCAAAGAGTTATCACAAACAATATTAGCTGAAATAACCAATGCATCATTACTATTATCTGAGGACTCCTCTGTAGAAGAATCAGAACTCTCTTTCTTGTTCTTACAATCCTTCTTCACATGTCCTGGTTTCCCACAGTTCCAACACTTTACCTTACTTCGTCCCCTTCTGACTTACCCTTCCTTCCTTGTTTCCCTTAGGCTCCTTTTCTTAGGCCTACCTTTTACAAACAAGGCATCTTGGATTTCCTCCTTAGACTTCCTCCTCATCTCCTCTGATAGGAGAGTAGGAATAATGTTGTCCATCTTTGGATCTGCACCATTACCACTAATTGCAACAATTAGATTTTCCCAAGAATTTGGTAACGAACAAAGTAATAAAATGCACTTATCCTCATCCTCTAGCTTTACATCTACAGATGCTAACTGACTGAGAATTAAATTGAAAGCATTCAAATGTTGTGCAACTGAATCACCATCTTTCATTTTCAATGAATATAATTGCCTTTTCAGATACAACTTATTGGTGAGACTCTTAGTTTGATAAATATCCCCTATTCTTTTCCATAATTTATATGCACTAGTTTCCATTGAAACATTCAAAAGAACAACATCAGCAAGACATAACCTTATTGTTCCTCTTGCCTTTTTATCTAACTTAGCCCAATCTTCATCTGAAATAGTTGTAGGTGTCTTTGTCTCATTATTAACCGCTAACCACTGATATCTTTCTTCAAGAAGATCTTCCATTTTTAATTTCCACATTTCATAGTTAGAACCATTGAACCTTTCAATCTCTAACCTTGAATTCATTATAACAAAACTTAATTCCAAAATCAGCAAATAACAAAAATAATAAGAGCTCCCATTAAGCTAAGAAAACACCTCATGTTATATGCACTAGTTTCCATTGAAACATTCAAAAGAACAGCATCAGCAAGACATAACCTTATTGTTCCTCTTGCCTTTTTATCTAACTTAGCCCAATCTTCATCTGAAATAGTTGTAGGTGTCTTTGTCTCATTATTAACCGCTAACCACTGATCTCTTTCTTCAAGAAGATCTTCCATTTTTAATTTCCACATTTCATAGTTAGAACCATTGAACCTTTCAATCTCTAACCTTGAATTCATTATAACAAAACTTAATTCCAAAATCAAAATAACAAAAATAATAAGAGCTCCCACTAAGCTAAAAAACCTCCAATCTTAAGAGAAAGGCGTCCCAATACTCTACCCAACCTCAGCTCGATACCAAATGTTGAAAAATGAGGTGTTTTCTTAGCTTAATACTCTGTAAAACTTTAAAACTCTTGTTCTAAGTAAGTCTTTTCTTTGTTACATAAATTCTTTGTGGATGATTATCTTGATTAATCCATTTTACTGTTGTAGAATGTAGAGAGAATTATTAAGAAGAACTAGATAGGATAATAGAAGGATCACACAAGATATACCGTGGAGAAACCCTTTCGGGAAAAAACTCCACCAAGAATTATTCTATTATTCAAACTCTGAATTACAATAGCTCCAATTCTTGCTTGAGAATGCTTCTTCTGTCTTTACCAATCTTCTTCACACCTGCAATAACCAATCTAAAAAATCTATTCAACTTGAATGAGATATATAGACAATATGCAACCTTGTAATCTCAAAATGGTGATAATTACAATGCATAAGCTCAAGCCCTTGAAAAGGTATGCCATATTCCTTCAATTAGAGTTATACCGTGAAGACCAAAGCTTACAACATGTGCTTCATGCATTTGGGCATCCCAAACTAAAGCTACAACTCATCCTTCACTTCGGTGATAATTACAAAGCTCTTCCTCAAAGATGGCGCCCAAAAGAGGGTCCCACTTAACAGAGCCTTCAAAAATATCTTATCATGCATTGGAGTTAATTCCAAGAAAGCATCTTAGGTGCCCAAGTTGGCTCTAAGTGATTTCTAGTTAACTGAAACATTTACTCAACACCATTCCCAAAGAATGGTCATCCCTTGTTAACTGAAGGTAGTCCCTATTATCTGTCATACAACTCAATGTTATTAGCCATGCATTACAAGTTAACTGAAGCTATCTACATGCAACTCAAAATAACCAACATGCATGCAACATGCACTTGCATGCAACTGAAGATAACTGAACCGAACTGAACTGAACTGAACTGAACTGAACTAAACTGATTCTGAACTGAATTGAACTGAACTGAACTAAATTGAACTGATCTGAACTTAACTTAACTGAACTTAACTGAACTTCAAGCATGCAAACACCAAATCCTAACTCCTAGGATCTTTACATGCATTCAGAAGTGTTAACTGTTACTCCGTATAGTTAACTGAACACAAGGTGAGTTTCACGTTACCATGTGTGCACCCACATGCTCCTATTATTTAGGAATAAATACAAATGTCAATTTCATGATTTATTTCATCCAGATATTAATCTCATCCTAATCTTAGTGTTGTTGAACACATTCCAAGAATCTAAGAGATACATGAAATAATTAAAGTTTTAGGATTTGCAATTAAATGGCATCCTATTTCCAACATGCCTAAGACACCTGACACTGTCTCACCTTCTAGAATTGGTGGACCTGTCCAATCTTCGGCTCTGCCTGTCCCTACGCCCTTAATATAATGAATGGTATCTCTGCTCATGAAAAAACAACTAAAAAGCACACTGTATTATGAAAAAGCAACTGAAAAAGCACAGGATGGCAGGAGATCTGTGCTCTGATACCACTATAAGAACCCTGGTGGCTCTCAACCCCGAAACCCTAACTGTAACTGATGTTTTTGCAAGTTTTGTGTTTTTGTAATTTTTTTGAGGTTTTCAGACAAATAATGAAAGCTGCGATTTTCTAAGAAATTGCTAAAAAATTCCAAATAAATAAATAAACTCTAAATAAGCTTTGAGAATGCCCAAAAAGGATAGGCGCATCAATTTATTTCACTTCCAGAGTGTTTACAAAGGCAAATAACAATATATGAATGGAATGCAAATTTATTTTAAAGGAACCTGATTTTCTTCTTACAGGCGCCAGCAGCAATAATGAAATAGTACGACTGAATGATTGAATGATTATCTGACCACTAAAAAAAATGTTGCAAAAGCTCCAGATGACCAAGGCACTGTGAAACCCTCTGTAAAAGACTGAAGATTGAATGCGTTTCTTCCTGAGAAGGTGGTACGACCTTGAAGGTATAGAAAAGTACAGCCTGCTGCAGCAATAATAAATATAGTACGGACTCAATAAAGAATGCCAGATCTCAAAATAAAGACCCCTGATAAAGTCGCCTCTACTGCTGGATGAATAAACTCTATAAATCTCTGCCTGGATAAATGAATAAGCCCAATCTATGATCTCTGTGTGAAATCACCAAGTGCAAGCTTAAACTGGTATTTCACAGTCTCAGTCTGCCTAATTCATGAAGAGTTATCATTCTCTAGAAACGTTTATCTGCCAGAAACCCTAGGGTTTGCAAACTCCAATGCTCAGAGCAAAAGACAAAAGTTGAATAGCAATAACATAATGGTTCGATTTTGTCTTGACTAAAAATATATTGCCTCTGAGAAATTCGACCCAAGCTCTTTTTTAATAATCATTTAATAAAATGATTAAATTCACCCTTTTTAGACTTAGGAGAAATCTATTTAATAATTGGCACCTATTTTAATGAATAATAAATATTCATTATGTCAAATATTAATACTTTATTATAAAGTATAATAAGTACTTTATAATATGCCAATTTAATTAAATATTTAAATATTTCAATAAAGTGACTTTAGTATAAAGTCAAAATATTAAATATTTAATAAATCATTAAATATTCCAATATTTCTCTGTCTGACTGCCAAACTAAGGAACTGGGTCGATTCTGAGCTGAAAGGTTGAACCAAGTGCCCTGCCCAAAATAGCAGCTTCCGCCTGACCTAACTTTCTAAAAATAGAAAGTTCCTGAAAATGCACTCTGGAAGATTCTGCGAAGGCCCAACCTAAAACAACTGCAATACTAGAGCTACCAAACACTGAGTAACTGCGTCAAATGATCCTCTACACACATCTGTCAGCCTACGAGGATTGAAATAATAGGCTCACTCCTCGACAAACAGTGTCAGCTAAAACGGGGACATTACATGACCCTACACAAATGCTAGTGGAGTGGAAACTAAAGTAGATGCAAGAATATATGTGAAATTGCAAGAGGTGCAATTTTACGACATTACATTTTTCCCCCACTTTAGCGGGCATATGAATCTACACTAATATGAAAACTAAAGGAAATATACTAAACATAAATAACATCATGATGCCAAAAGGATATTGTAGAGGAAGCATAAAACTCTTCAAACCAAGGAAGAATGCCCCCAGGCTGAAGACCTATAAAAAAACACATTAGAAAAGAAAGACCTACACAAGACAACAATATTAGAACATAAAAATCCACTACATCACACAAGCACACAAAAAAATAAAGGATTTGAATAAGCAAAGTGAAAGAGACCTCGATGTAAAAGGTTGTCTCAGTACTATGCGTCATCCCCACATTAAGAAATAACACATAGAAGAATTCTTAAATGGAGAGAAGAATGTAAGGGTCGATTCCTTCAAGAAAAGAACACCCAAAAGTCAATGAGGCAACTAATATCAAAGAGAGAAAGAGCATATACTTAGGATGAAGAAGATGCAAATCTTTGATCTGATATACACAAGTGAGAAGAAAGAGAATTTAAGAGAGAGATGGAGAAGCTAGAAAGGAACAAAAATTTCAAGAGAGATGGCTCCACAGGTCCTCAGACCGAAGGAGAGTTAAAAAAAAATGCATTGTAGATCCGTAGACCTACAAAAGGTGAATAAAAGGCTATGTAGGTACTCTCTCCTATAGAGTTGAACAAACAGCAACAAAGGCACACAGACCAATGGTAAATAGATCTTGCAGGATGAAAGTGCTTTACAGGTCTTTAGACTTGCAAAGAAGGTGCCCCAGGTACTCTCTCTTGAGGGAAGCCCAATGCGAGGGACTTCACAAAGTCAAAATGTAAAGTAGCTTGATAGGCATACCTACAAAGAAACATGTTAATCCATAGATAAAACGTGTTAGAAAACAAAAAGCCACATAGGAAAGCAAGCAAATAGTCACATAGTCAGTCTACAATTTGAAAGCTTTCAAAGAAGTCCCTTGGGAATCCTTCAAAAGAAAAGGGGTTCACTCAAGGGACACACTATTTGAAAACCAAGGTCTAGTCAGACTTCCCCCAAACTACACACCAAAAAAATTTCAAAGGGGGTCCCTTGGGAACCCTTCAAGAGAAAAAGGGGTCCACTCAAGGGACACTTCATTTGAAATACATAGAGAAGAGAGGGGGTCCTTAAGAAGGATGCACATCTCTTAAACAAGTTATCACTTCCCCCATCATACAAGGGAGGAGAACCATGCAAGATACTTAGAACATAAAGGATAGAGGTAGACCTCGATATCACTTGTCATTTTAAGAAGAGGTAGGTGCATTAGCAAATAAATGAGTGATGGCACTTGAATTAAGTTGTATTCTATCCTTCAAGGCCTTACATTCACTAGTGGAATGGCCAGACACTCGATGGTATGCATAGAAAGAATGTTTTTCTTTATCATGCTTATGAAATTTATTACATGTAGGAGAAGGAAGATTGATCGAGTGGGCTTTAAGAAGCCTCAACAACATAGACTCTTGCTTAGACAAAGAATGCAGAGCAATAAGAAACCCTTTCTATTATGGAGAAAGACTCGAATGATGAGAAGAAGAAGACATGAAGATAGAAGATAATGGAGGATGAAGCAACCCAAGAGAACGAGATGGAGAGGAAATTGTGTCCACATTCAATCGTGGTTTCTTTTTAGATTGTTCATTAAAGCAACCAAGCTCCAAATTATGCTTATGAGGTGGACATTCTATAGGGATCTGAATGCCTTGTTCATTGCGCCCACAACCTTTATGCCCATAGCCATATTTAGAGATGAGCTTAAATCCAGGGCCATAATGTGTTTGTAAATCTTGACAAGGAGGAGGATCTTCATGGAGATCTTTATTCCAACAATGGGGATTATACTCTTCTACAGGATGACCATCAAAATTATTGATAGGACTACTAGCATTAACCTCTTTAATAGGAGTGTGATCATCTTCCTCAGAGAAAGGAGGATCAACATTAAGAACATTACAATTCATATTCACATTATCCCTTGATACAAAAGAATAACCATCTTTGATAGTGGGTTTAGATGATGTTATTGGAAGACTTAAGTGGATCGGGTTGAATTTACATTCTCCAATGAAGGATTATGTAAAGTATAGAGAACCCCAATCATCACCAAGACATGCATTCTTTTGAGAAGCTGTAGAAGGAGAAGACTTAGGATTAATTGCTTCAGAAGGATTTTCTTCAGGGAAATTTGTCCCAAGAGTATCCTCCACAATAGATACCATTGGAGTAGACATCAACACATTGGAAGACATTGAAGGGATGAGAGTAGGCTCAACTGAAACTTGATCGCCAATTTCCATCTCACATAAGTGCATAGCCTTAGGGTTAGCCTTGATTGTGATTACTCGATTGTTACAAATGAACATAATATATTTATGTGAGGTAGACGAGATTGCACCCATAGTGTGAATCCATGGTCTACCAAGAAGGATATTATATGGTAAATTTTTTGACATAACATATACAAGGGTGGGTATAGTAATGGGTCCCAACCTTAAAGGCAAGACTATCGTGCCTAGGGCTTGTCGACCAACATTATTGAACCCATGAATGACAACATAAGTAGCATTAAGAGAAGATGAATCAATATTAATATTAGGCAATAGATCAATGATACATACATTGGGTGTCGAACCAATGTCAATGAGAGTATGTCTAATGCTGATATTATTAATGCTAACTATAATCATCAGAGGATCTACTTTCTTTTGTACTTCCAGAGGTAGGAGATCCTATAGATAGAACATGATATTTGGCGAATGCGCATGAATATGAGCCATCAACGCATTTGTAGTGCCTCCTGTGTTACTGTACTCCTATGATACTTTTCTGTATGTGTGGTTGATACTGTTCAGATATTGTTTATGTTTGTTGCATACTCGCTCCTATGTTCGTGACTGTTTCACCATGTTGTTTGGATGGTCGATAGTTCTGCTTATTGCATTTGGTTGTCTATGACACTGCTACTTTTGATATGTGTACATATGTGTTGAATGTTATGATTATGTAGTTGTTTATGTATCGTTTAATGATGGTGGTGTTTAGAATATGGTTATTGTTTGAGAACCAGGTGAGAGGGATGGTGTTGCATTGCTCATCCATGATTTCCCTACCACACTACAATTTACTTTCACGATGTGTTTGGCATTGAATATATATGTTGTTTCGACACTTGGTTTTATGTAGGACTGTAGGTACTGGGCACTGACTCCACCTGCACCGTCGGGTCTGAGCGTGCCCAACATACCCAATGGATATGATGTGGTCTAGGGACTTGAAAAGAAAGCATCCTTGTCTGTGTCCGTCATTCCATCATTGTTTGATGATGTTGTCCATCAGTATTCCATTTTGTTTGGTATCATTTAGTTTTATGTGGTTCGTTTTAAGTGTTAATTTTTAATGTGTTAAGTGTTGATTTTGATGCGTTATCGTCATTGTTAATTAGTTAATTTAATTTAATGATGGTCACTATTATTGTTGAAATTAATTTAATTAAGCATTAAATTTAATTAGTAAAATGATTACCAAGAATTTAATTAAATATTAAATTAGTTTGAAAATTTAAATTATGTTTGTAGATTTAAAAGAATATTATTTTAATTGTTGATATTTAATTTTCTTAATTATAAATAGAATAATAATATTTTAATTGCAGCATTGGTAAATTTTAAATTAGTAGTTAAATAATATTGTTTATTTAATTGTTAATATGGATTTATTCAAAAATAAATATTTTGTGGAATACTATTTTTGAAAACCATAAATTTTAAAATATATGTATATATAGATTTAAAAATAATTCTCATGATTTAATTTAAATGATGTGATATCATGTCTACCTGATAAAACACTAAAACATAGGTGAAATTAATTACAACAGTTGAAAACTATTAAATTTAAAAGCTTAGTGGAGTTAGGTGGATGATTTTTCTAAATGCAAAGAGGTGAAAAAGGTAATTGTCGGGTGTTGAAATTGAAATTTGTGAATTTGCCACTTGTCTCCTTTGGCTATCGAATAATGATAAATTTTTTCGTTGATTTATTTTGGAAGTGGGGGTAAAATAAGGAAGTTATGAGAATATAAAAAAAAAGAATTAATTTACTCTGCAAGGTAAAAATAATTTTTAGAGAGAATTTTGGGAGTTCTTTTTTTTCCAGAAAGCGGAATTTGGGGGAATCACGAAGAGAAGAGCATCTCGACATTTCATCCCTGACTTCAATTGTAATTCTAGGTCTGATGTGTATAACTCGTTTTAACAATTTAGAATTGGAATATTTGTTTTGCATACTCCTCTTTTTTTTAAATTCGATCTGTCCAATGTGTGATGCTTTTTGATTAATTGGATTCTCTTATTCTCTCTGACTATCGCTGCTTAGTATAAGTGAATGGTTTGAATTATTTTGTGAGCAAGTATGGCCGATTGTTTGTTCTTCTATTACAGTGCCCTTTTACTCATATCTCATACGCCTTGTCCTTCTAAAACCTTCGTTTGAAGATTATGGGTGTGGGTGAGGGTTGTCAAATTGTTTCTTTTGTCAATGATGAGTTCACGTCCGGTGGTTGTTCTTTCCAGCGCCATGCTTATTCTTGTCTTCTTTTTCTTCTGGCTGGGTAGAATTTTCCTTGGAGCCAGCGCTTGTTGTTGGGTCGTCCCTCCACCTTATGTTCTTTCTTTTCCTTCTGAGAAAATAAATCGTAGATATGTTACAGCTGGGTAGGAGTTAGTGCAGAAATACATTGAAAAGAAAATTGGAAGTGCCACGCATGAGAACTAGAGAATAAAATGAAAACAATTGTTTGGGGAAACTGCTTGGAATGTGTGGTTGGAGAAGAAGTTGAGGTTTTGTCTGACCAAATTAGAGAACTATAGGTAAACTACATTATCTTAAAAGCCTTGTCTTTATTACGCTTGTAGTTGTGCTCCATTCGCCTTAGCTAGATTGTCTTCATTAAATGAAAGTCAGAGTTGATTCTTCACGCTGAAATGTTTAAAAGAAAAGAGCAACATTTTCAACATATGTTGTTATTTTTTTGTACCAACATCTGAGTTAAAACTTTATATTTCTCTAGGAAATATTTAATCATAATCTTGAATGAACTTTTGAAATCAGCTATCTCAAAGTGAGTGCGAAAGTAATTCTATGGATATTTCCAATATTTAGATATAATAAATTTATGAAATGCAAAATGTAATCACAAGTTGAAGAAGAAAATAACTAAGATCCCTAAATATTGAGAATCAAATAGAAATTATATATATATATAATTATAATTAATGTGGAAACACTAAGTTACCAATTTGGTACCAGATCACTAGAGATGAGAGGGGAGCATGGGTAGTTAACCCAAAGGTGCTTAGTAATCACCCTAAACTATTATACATCTGAACTCACGCATTCTAAACATCCAAAAATTTCTACCTTCTTTTAACCTTCTTGGATGGTATAGTTAAAATAAATCGATTAGTGTGAACAACACTCTCTTTTTTTTAACTTTTATAACTTCATTCTTAATTCACCTAACTCTCCTATTTATATATAAATGCGTTGTTGTTCTTTTATTTATTGGTTGTGTTTGTTCGCTTTTTTAACAAGAAGATAGCTTTTATATGATAGATTCATTTGTCTAAATTTATATAGTTTATATGTATATATAGTTATATATTTAAATGTGTATTTGGGTTTTAGTCTGATGCAAACATGGTATGTTGGTATTTGGAAATCGTATTAATAATGTCTTATATTTCATGTAAATTGAAAGATACATTCATTTACGTATTCATAGTTATGTGTTCTTAAGTCATAGTTGTACTTAGTGGATATATATATATATATCAACTTCATTTGTGGTTTTAGAAATTAGTGAAAATTAAGTTGGAAGTGTTAATATATAAAATCAATGGATGTTGGTAAGTATAGTAAAATTTGATTTATTTCAAGTGCATTTAAAATTAGATTTATTTCAAGTGCATTTAAAATTAAAATTAGATTTAATTACAAGTTTATTTAAAATTAAATTTATTTACAAATTCCTTTAATATTAGATTTGTGAATTGCCTATAAATCGTGTATGTTAGATTTTAATTAAATTTATTTGGTTTAAAGTAAACAAATGTATATACTACATTTTAATTAAATTTATTATTTTGAAGTAACAAAAGTATAGGTTATATTTTAATTTTAATTATTTTGAGGTAAACAAATGTATAGGCTAGGAATTTTAAATTAAGAGAAATCTGATGGTTTACATATTCCAGGTTTTCATAGTTCTTATCTATTTAAAAGATATTATGGTGGAAATGCATTTAATTATAGTCGATTATTTAATTATTCTGTTTACGTTTAAGTGAATGAATATGTATGGTGGACCTTGAACATTTTTAGATACTTATTTATTTATTTTGAATACTCTTTGGAATTGATTCCTTATGCATGTTAGTGGTTCCATGTTGATCATGTTTTCCTCTTGTTTATTTCGCCGTTGAGGTAATTTTATGAATAGACATGTTTTGGATATGTTGGGAACCCATAATGCTTAAGTTACTTTTTTTTGATAGTTATGGGTGGTACATTGCTAGGCTTCTAGAGGCAACAAGAAACCTGTTTTATGTTGAATTTTCCATGATTAGACCTTCGTGTTTTCATTGATCGTACTCCCATTTTGAGCTCTCGTGGGTGTACCTTGTTCTATGATTTTTGCTTTTGGCTATGACTATGAGCAAGAAGGTTCATTCCTCGCATATGTCCTTGGTTCATTGTGGTTTTAGTAATTTTGTAATTTGGTACACCCCTTGAGGTTGAGAAGTTTTGTTTCGGTGCTACTAGGGAGAGTGGGTCTTCATGGGGGGGTATGTGCAGGATAATGATGGGCCAAAAAGTGGCAATATGATGGGTATGTGGCCGACAACTTTTTTTTTCCCAAAATTGATGAAATGAAAAGGGTTTTTAAAGAATATTCTCAACTTTCCACCAATATAAATTATGCTTTACTTTGAATTTAATAAGAAATTATTATTCATTTTCTATTCAAATTACGACTAACGTCCTGATTGATAGACTGATTGAAAAATATTTATATCTTTCAAATGGTATCACATTTTTTGAATCCAAAACATGCATCACATTCTATGCTTCACATATTATAGAATTAAAAAAGGAAAAATTGAATTTCATGAAGTTTTGACCAAGTTAAGGTGGTCAGACATACGAGTTTTTAATATTTTTAAAATTTGTAATAAAAAATTCATAATTAATTATTTACTTGGAAAAAAAATACAAAAAAATATGCATCACATCGGGACACGAGTCCTCTACTTATATCTAACATATTATAAAAAAATATTATCATTTTATTGTGGTTAGGGTGGTCAGACAGACACCTACTTCTTATTTTTTCCCTGAAATTTAAGTACTACTGCATTGAAATTTTAAATTTTCACTGAATAGATTTTATTTTTTTTAAACAAACCTAGTAGTTTAGAAACTACATTCAATTTTCTACATATTTTATTCTTAGTTATTTTTAAAATAATATAGATAACTTATTCATTTTTTTACGTCAAGTTGCCTAACTCTGATTTTTTTGATTTTTTTGCCACTTAAGGGCCTATTTTTTCCATGATGATCCTACACATACCCGGGGGTCGATGCACAAAGGGTCTATCAGGGTAACCCATGGAAGATTTTCCTAAACAAGTGATAATGTAATTAATGAACTAGTGGGTTTGGGTAGTTAAACACTATACAAGATTAATTATGTGCCTCACCCATACTATTAGTGCTTTCATAGGCTAAGGATGGGATGAAAAGACCTAGTTGATAAGATCACTGCATTGTCCTCATGAAAGTTAAGTGGTTCCACATGAGTCACCCTATGGAGCAGAACCTTGGATTAAGCAGTCAGGATAACCATAGATGGAGGAGGCACCTTGTGATAGGTTTTCTAGATAATCCATGTAAGGCCATGCGATGACACTCTCCTACAATACCCATTTACTTTCTCTTGTTTGGTAACCTTTGGGAGTGTTGTTTGTATTTGTTTGATTTTGTTTATGTTGGTGTTGTGTAGCCTTGTTTTCTTGACCTTTGTTTGGATGTGGGTCCTTTCTTGTCATCTCCTAGCACAAGGGGTGGACCTTCGGGTCCACGCGGTCGGGTGGAACATGCTGTGCACCCCATTGGGTTCCTAGGTTGTGTTCGTAATGCAAAATAAGATGCAGAGTTCCAGAGCTTCACTTGGTTGAAGATGATTCCACGCTTTGCATATATTCTTTCTTGATGTACTATTCTTGTAATTGATGTACTCTTCCCGTTGATATAAGGGAAGCATTATGTAATGTATTATTGTATCCATGATGTGTCGGATTTGTGGAAATATTCTCCACAATTGTAATATTGAACTATGAATTGAATTGTAATAAAATGATGTATCTTTTTCATCTATAAATGATCATGGATGGTTGTATGTTATTTTCATGTAATCTTAGTTTTCATTCGCTATCGTTATGGTATGGGTTTTACATTTAGTAATGCCACCATGTGTACCCAGAGGACATAGATGATTTTGTAAATGCACAATGGATTTTCATGCAATGTATGTACATACTTATCTTATGCATAGTTTCACTTTTAAAAAAAATTGTGTGGTATTTTGTTGTCATTTGGGGTTCTCACTACGGGGCATTACAACATTAACATCCGTCGGCCTACTGGAGGCAGGCAAGAGGATCTTCTGCAAGGCTTTCTGAAGCATTCCATGATAATCAGAGCAGATTGAAGCAAGTCCCACAGTGAGATCTTGGTTGGAGTAACATGGATTTGCTTGATAAGATCATAATCAGCGAGTGCCTTAGTTGTATGTTCAGGTGGTTGAGGAAGACCTGGTTGGGAAGGTGGTAAAGAAGCGGGTTGATAAAAAAAAATTATTCCTTCTAGTATTATAAGTATGGGCTACTTCTCTATAAGAGGGAGCCCTACAAAGATTAGGAGAATCATCATCAAATGGAACACCATTAATAGAAAAAATTCTTTTAGGAGAAGGACTAGCTGGGGTCAGATAAATAATAGGTCTCTTAGGCCTTTGAGGGGTAGCAAAGGCATATATTATATTTATAGACTCATCACAAATAGTGAAATAATTATTCAAAGAAATATTCTCAACACCGATCCAGGGAGGATCAAATGTGGAAGGAGATTCATCATTTGCTAATGCATCATCTCTAGATGAGAGTGCACTGGAAGAGAGAAGAGGTTCATCATTCACTAATGCATCTTTTCTAGAGGAGAGTGCATTGGAATGAAGAGAAGGTAGTGTAACATATTAGAAAGGTATTAATTATTTCATCTTCTTGCAACAAGATATCCCTCAAATCAAGAGGAATCTCATGAGAAGGATCAAAGATATAGAGTGACATGGGCAAAGCCAAGTCACTATCACATGCATGAAATGGAACATCACTAACACTCTGAATAGAATTAGATATAGAACTGATAAAAGAAGATATTAAATTCATTTTGGAAATAGTAAGCTAAATATAATAAACAATGAATAAACAAGTCAGCTGATCCAGAGTAGTCTAGGGGTGAAAAAATTGAGAAAAACCAAAAATCTAGATTTTCATATTTTTTTGATATTTTCTAGGTTCTAGTAATTTGCATTTTTAGAGGTCTCCGGAGAAAAAATTGGGGTTGAAACTTTTTTTAGTCCTTAAAATTTGGTTGTCGAAGGCATAGTATTTAAGGGACCAAATTAGTCCTCTTGGAGACCTTTCCAACAGTGTAAACGGTTTTGAATTCTGGGCACCAAGTCAAAAGTTATGACCCCACCAAATTGGAGTAAATAAATTCCTAGTTTCTTTTTTAAATACTATGTTTCACATCGGGTTCACAAAAATGTAGAGAAGGGGGATTTTCTACTCATTAGTCTCTTTATTCTCAAGATATTTCCAAGGGGTGAACTACCCTAAACTACCTTAGGGAACAAAGCTAGAGTTCTAGAATCGGGGAGAGCAGGTCATAAGGATTTTTTGGACAAACTGATAGGCTCTCAGTCAAAGAATGTCAGTGTGGCACATTGGAGTCCCAAAGGTGCGCTGACATCTTGTACAGATAGAAAATTGAGAATGTCAAAGAAAACAACAAAGTGTCTACTTCTACTCTAACTACTAAGAAATATTGGAACACGAGAAAGTGATGAAATGTAATAGAATTGAGATAAAGTGAAGTATATGATAAGACTAAAGAGGATAAGAGATAGAAAATGCTCACAAGAACCCAAGTGATGAAGCCACCAACAAATGAATATCTTCAATACCTACATGCATAAGATATGGAGAAAATTTTGGGCCTGTATAGGGGTTTTCCTTAGTCAAACCCCCATTTTGGTGTTCCCACCTCCATGGACATCTAGATAGATAGAGAGAAATGAACAAATGAGTGATAAAAGAAATCCCCGCTCAAGAAGGAGAACCCGTATCACAAAGTAGAGATGGAAGTGATAGGGGATGTGTGAAATCCTAGGATGCTCGCAAGCACAAGACAAGGGGATATCAACTACAAAGCTTAAAGAAGCCAAAGAGAGTAAGAGAAAGATAGATGCAAGAGCCAAGAGAGTTGTAGAGGGTGTTGCAAGGATGTAAGAATGTTGTTGTAGTGAGTTGTGGAAGCTTGAGGCTACTGTAACAAATAAGGGAGCTGTGTAAGCAAGAAATAGATGGTAGAATGTTTGAAAGAGAAGCCAAGAAGGAGAAGAAGGCCAAATGAGTTGAAAAGACAAATTTTAAAGAGGGAAAAGAAGTTTCTTGAGTGGTTACAAGGCATCCCCAGTCATTACCACTGGAAAAACTTACCGACAAGTGAAAAACATGCTTGGAAATGACCGTTTGAATGTAGAAATGTCACATGACACTAGCGTGGTGTGCGAACATCTCTGTGGCATGCTAGTGTCCAAACACATCACACTACAAAACAACGAGAATGGGAAAAGTGCAAGGTTTGATGCAAAGCTGACGTGCAAGGGTAGCTGCTGAAAAAGGATTCTTGAGCATCCTGAGAGGGAAAAAGTTTGATGCAGGGGCTAAATCAGCCTACACAAATGCTAGGGGGGTGGACACTAAAGCAAATGCAAGAATGTATGTGAAATTGCAAGGGGTGCAATTTTACGACATTACAAATTCAAATTGATTATCAACATTCCCATTGATTTTCTCATCCAAGTTGAATATAGGAGCACTATTGGGGATAGGTGATGATGTGGGAGGAGAACTTAACTTATTCTTCTCATAAAAAATGACATCTATGCTAATGCACATCTTCTTTGTGGTAGGATCCATAAGTTGATAGGACTTTGACTCATTGCTATTATCAAGAAGAATACATTTGTGGATTTCTCATCAATATTTTTTCTCTTTTGTGTAGGAATGTGCATGTATGTTATGCAACCAAATATACAAAGATGAGAGATAAATAGTTTACCCTTGTCTAAGATTTTTTTGGTGTGATGCCATCAATTTCTTTGATTGGTGCATGATATAGAAGATAAACCATCATATCCATACCTTCAACCCAATATATGTCCCAAATGAGAATCCTTCAACATGCTACATACCATCTCCATGATGATGTGGCTACGTTGTTTAGAAAATCCATTTTACTAAGGTATGCATGTTGCACTTAGTTGATAATGAATTCTATTTTCCTTCAAGTAGGTGGATAAATTTATGGTACTATATTCCCCCCTCGATCTAAGTTATAGAGAACACAAATACGATGATTTATATCTTTCTCCACAAGAGTGTAAAACTCTTTAAACATACCAATATTTTTCTTGTATGATCATCAACAAAAAATTGAAAGTACCTAAAACCATTGTGACTAGGTACCATGGGTCCACACAAATCGACATTCACCAACTGTAAAGGTTCACTTTCATGATACTCACTATGATGGAAGGGTGATCTATTTTGTTTTCCAGTAAGACAATTGGAAAAAATAAACTTGAATTATCAAGTGAGGGAAGCCCTTTGACCATGCCTTTTTTACTAAGAACTTAAGCAAATAGATAGTTCTTAAGTGAAAAAATTGGTGATTCCATAACACAACAAGATCAAGATTCCTAGTCATCAAGGTTTAATAATTATCAATTGTATCAAGCATAAACATTTTACCAATTTCAAATGCTCTTGCAAAAATATTTCAACTTTTAGACTTATCACATACAAGGCATACCTTTTTATCATCATTTTTTATCAAACTCAATCCTCAAGTCATGGTCAAGTTATTGATTGACAAATAAAATATTTTTGGTAAATCTCGACGTGCATAGAAGACTTCAGTGAGCCTACACCAATTTATGCCAAACTACAAGGAGATTTCACCAATACCTTAGATGGGTTGTGTCATCTCCATGAGAAATATTATCATGATGGGGTTTGAATGTGAGAAACTACTCCTTATGTCTAGTCAGGTTGTTTGTAGAACTTGATTCCACATACCAAATTGAATTTGATTGTGAATTATCTTCTAAAGTGTGGGGAAGAAAACATACTTCTCTTCTTGAGAGTCTTCTTCTTCAACATTATTGTCATTTTATTTTTGTTTATTCTTTTTCTCCCATTGTGTATTGCCACAGTGAAATGGCTTCTTTTGATGCAATTTATTATTAGATGATCCTTTGGCCAAGGATTTGTACCAATAATTTTTCAAATCATGTCCAATCCTTTCACATATTGGACATTTCTAAGATCTAAATGAATTACTAGATTTGGGATGTCCACCAAACTGATTCTTAGGTTTATGGTGTGTGGTCCACACCTAATAATCCTCTCCATGTTCCTAGCTTAAAGACTTCTTTTTTAAGTAGATTCACTAGCTTCTCAATGTTGGGTGTCTGTTTTGTGACTTTCAAAGTTGTCACAAACACTTTGTATTTGGAAGGTAATTATTGCAGAATAATAGGCACAAAGACAACATCAATTGTCTCACCCAATTCTTATAGGGAATATCTCAACTCAATAATCCTTTTGAGAATGGGTTCCAACTATTCTACAGTTTTCATTTTTAAGCTATGTAGTTGAGTTTGTAAATTTAAGATTTGATTTTGACTCTTCACCTCATATACTATCCTGAACTTGTCCCATGCATCTTTGGTTGTGGATGAGTCTCAAATAAAAGTTCAAGCATCATTAGACATGGTAAACATGATCAATTTTTCCTTTCTATCGACTTGATCAAATTTCCCTTACTCATCAACATCAGTCTTATTTCGTGCAGTGGTACAACTGACCACATGTCAAACTTCCTCAAACTCAAGTTGAGTTTTGAGTTTGATTTTCCAAGCAGAGTCGTTATTCCTACATAGTAACACATAATATGGAAGCATAAATTTTGGGGAACTACTTACCATTTTGTTAATAAAATATAGATTTTAGTTTATCCTATTTCCTTTCATTTAGATTGACATTTTTCTGCAAAGGAGAGTATACCATAGAAATAAAAATAACACCTTAATATAGGTGAGTTGAAAAAAAACTCCTACAAACTAGCTTCAAAAATAGTCTTACAATAAAAATAGCTCATTTTGAATCTTCGAGTCTAGTTTTAGATGAAACTAATGCCATTGAAAATAGATAATTTATCATGGTTTATGAAAAAAATAGAAACAAGAGGGATTAACAATTATATAATACATAACTTGTATAACTACCAAAAGCCTCAGATAGATTCAATGTCAATGTAGACACATAAGCAATAAGAGAGCAGGTCACTTAAGCAGAAGGAGCTAAGTCATCTACTATTATGCCTTTTAGAAGGGGTTGATAAGCATTGAAAATCTTGATGGAATTCCTATGGAGTTGATTCATTTTCTACTATGGCTTTTAGAAGGGGTTGATAATCATGGAAAAGCATGATCAACCTCCTATTCTAGATCTTCGTGACCAATGGAAACCCATCTAGGGCAGACCAAATAATGGCATCAATTGCACAATCCTTATTAAAAAACAAAGCTCCAAAATTCAAAATTCAAAATACTAAGATATATAATTGAATCATCCAAGAATAGTAGGAAAAAATAAATCCTAAAGTAATTAGCAGTCTCATTGACCCATTGGAGTGGTTTCCATGGCCTCATTGTGACTACTCTAACATTGTATATTATAGAGAATATAAAAATACAAGACACATGTATGATACTTCATACCAATACAAATGAAAGATTCATACTTTTTGGGAGCATGCAATCTCACTAATGAGAAGTTGGTGAATCAATGCGATCAAATTCTATGTGTGAGAGAACAAAGTATATTGCATCATGATACTTGACTTTTGAAGCTCATTCATTTCTCAGATGATTGTTGTAGAAAGATAACAATAAATTCATATCTAGGAATATGCATAGGCCATCAACATTGGCTCCATGTAAAATATATCTTATATTATAATTCATATTATGTATAAATATAATATAGTATATATTCATTTAATATATATAATATAATATAATAATATATAATAATGCAAATATATCTTATAATATAATCATATTATATATAAAAATAAATATAATATAATATAATATATTCATAGTATATATAATATAATATATATTTTTATTATTATATTATATATCATGTGCATTTGATGTTTACATTTTAATATTTTTTTAGTGTAACTATCTCATTTTGATTTTCATTCACATCTAAACTCTTTAATAAAATCTACTAGTTTAGAGCATCAAAATTGGTTTTCAATTACTAGAGGGTTAGTTTACTTCCCCACCATCAACGGTTTCATAAAGATAACAAGGAGAAAATAGATCAAATCAAAGTAGACAATCTCGAGGAGAAGTGGCTAAAATTATTAAATGGTGAGAGGTGTGATTGGGCAAGAAGCAAACACTAGAGAAGTTGGAATGAGAGCATGAGATTGGAATTAAGTGACTTCCAATGGAATGTTTTGAACTAAGTTCTAGTGCAGCTGCATTTAATAAGCAAAGGAAAGAATCATTTTATTTGTTGGATGTGAATCATGTTTTGTGGCTCTATAAATATAGGCCACCAAAGAGACATAACATACTATGACACATACTATCAGGCGTTGCAACACCTGAAATTTGAAAGTTTTCTCAATGGAGGTGTTGAAGCTGAATAGATTACGAATTTTTATTTTTATTTTTGCTCGAGAAGCTTGTTTGGGCACTACAACAAATGATAATAGTCCTAAATTCCCTGAGGATGTAGATGAAATGTGGTGCCCCTTGTTTTCCTATGCCTATGACAATGCACTACCTTGCTGCATGTTTGGGTTCACTTCCACTATGATGGGAGGTGTGTGAGGGTGGTCTTACATGGTGATGAGCTCTCTGGACTCCCCACAATCCCCACAGCTTGAAAGTCTCATATATGGCCTTGGAAAGGGAAACGTGTGGATCACCTTCTCCTGAAGCATGAAGATCTATAAATTTAGGCTGCAAAAGAGATATAACATACTATGATACATACTATCAGGTGTTGCAACACCTAAAATTTGAAAGTGTTCTCAATGGAGGTGTTGAAGTTGAATAGATTAGGTATTTTGGTTCTAATTTTTTCTCAAGAAGCATGTTTGGGCATTGCAAAAAATGATAATAGTCCTAAATGCCCCAAGGATGTAGACGGAATGCAGTGCCCCTTCTTTGCCTGTACCTGCAACAATGCACTTCCATTCTGCACGTTTGGGTTCACTTCCATCGTGATGGGAGGCGTGTGAGGGTAGTCTTACACGGTGACGAGCTCTCTAGACTCCCCACAGTCTCCACTTTTAGGAAGTCTCAGATAAGGCCTTGGTAAGGGAAACGTGTGGATCACCTTCTCTTGGAGCATGAAGATCCTTCTCAAGGACTGGCTAAGGTTCACATATTAATATTATGTAGTATATATAATATATAATACATATAGTGAATTATATAATAATTTAAGATATATTTATACTATTATATTATATCATAATAAATAATAATATATAAATTATAATATAATATGATATATATTTATATTATTATATTATATATCATAAAAAATAATAATATATAAAATATACAATATATATCATATTATATATCATAATAAATAATAATATATAAAATATTAAATAATTATATAATATTATATAATATAATAAAATAATATAAAATAATATAATATAATCAATTTAATATAATATAAGATGGGTTTTAAAATTAATAAAACCTGGGAGAGGTGTCGATTGTGGGTATAGTGGGTGACAGTCTAGGCCCCATTTAATAACAATAAAAGACTGAAGTAGATCAAATCAAAGTAGAAAATATCGAGGAGAAGTGGCTAAAATTATTAAATGATGAGAGGTGTGATTGGGAAAGAAGCAAACACTAGATAAGTTGGAATGAGAGTCTGAGATTGGAAACAGGTGACTTCCAATGGAATGTTTTGAACTAAGTTTTGGTGTGGCTGCATTTAATAAGAAAATGTAGGAATCATTATATTTGTTGGATGTGAATCATGTTCTATGACTATAAATATAGGCCACCAAAGAGACATAACATGTTGTGATATATACTATCAGGTGTCGTAGCAACTGAAATCTGAAAGTGTTCTCAATGGAGGTGTTGAAGCTTAATAGATTAGGTATTTTTGTTTTGATTTTTGCTCGAGAAGCATGTTTGGGCACTGCAAAAAAGATAATAGTCCTAAATTCCCTAAGGATGTAGACAAAACATGGTACCCCTTGTCTACCAATGCCTGTGACAATGCACTACCCTACTGTACATTTTGGTTTGCTTCCACCGTGATGGGAGGTGTGTGAGGGAAGTCTTACATGGTGACGAGCTCTCCAAACTCCCCACAATCCCCACTGCTAGGAAGTCTCAGATACAACCTTGGAAAGGGAAACATGTGGATCACCTTCTCCCAAAGCATGAAGATCTATAAATTTAGGCTACCAAAGAGATATAACATATTGTGATATATATTATCAAGTGTTACAACACCTGAAATCCGAAAGTGTTCTCAATGGAGGTGTTGAAGTTGAATAGATTAGGTATTTTGGGTCTAATGTTTTCTTGAGAAGCATGTTTGGGCACTGCAATAAATGATAGTAGTCCTAAATTCCCTAAAGATGTAGACGGAATGCGGTGTCCCTTGTCTTCCTATGCCTGCAATAATACACTACCCCGCTGCATGTTTGGGTTCGCTTCCACCATGATGGGAGGCGTGTGAGGGCAGTCTTACATGGTGATGAGCTCTCTAGACTCCCTATAGTCCCCACTATTGGCAAGTCTTAGATATGGCCTTGGCAAGGGAAACGTGTGGATCACCTTCTCTCAAAGCATGAAGATCCTTCTCAAGGATTGGCTAAGGTTCACATATTAATATTATATAATATATATAATATGTAATATATATAGTGAATTAGATAATAATATAAGATATATTTATATTGCTATATTATATCATAATAAATAATAATATAATATAATATATATATTTATATTATTATATTATATATCATAATAAATAATAATATATAAAATATTAAATAATTAAATAATATAATATAATATAATAAAACAATATAAAATAATATAATATATCAATTTAATATACTATAAGATGGGTTTTAAAATTAATAAAACCTAGGAGGGGTCGATTGTGGGTATAGTGGGTGATAGTTTGGGCCCCACTTAATAACAATAAAATACCAAAGTAGATCAAATCAAAGTAGAAAAGTTGGAATGAGATTCTGAGATTGGAATTATGTGACTTCTAATGGAATGTTTTGAACTAAGTTCTAGTGCAACTGCATTTAATAAGCAAAGGTAGGAAGCATTAGATTTGTTGGATGTGAATCATGTTTTGTGACTCTATAAATATAGGCTATCAAAGATATAACATACTGTGATGCATACTATCAAGTGTTGTAGCACCTGAAATATGAAAGTGTTCTCATTGGAGGTGTTGAAGCTGAATAGATTAGGTATTTTGGTTTTGATTTTTTCTTGAGAAGCATGTTTAGGCACTGCAACAAATGATAATAGTCCTAAATTCCCTGAGGATGCAAACAAAACATGGTGCCCCTTGTCTGCATGTACCTGTGACAATGCACTACCCTGTTGCGTGTTTTGGTTCACCTCCACCATGATGGGAGGTGTGTGAGGGTAGTCTTACACGGTGACTAGCTCTCTGGACTCCCCACAATCTCCACTACTAGGAAATCTTAGGTACAGACTTTGCAAGGGAAACGTGTGGATCACCTTCTCTCGAAGCATGAAGATCCTTCTCAAGGATCAGTTGAGGTTCACATATTAATATTATATAATATATATAGTGAATCATATAATAATATAAGATATATTTATATTATTATATTATATCATAATAAATAATAATATATATAGTGAATTATATGATAATATGATATATATTTATATTATTATATTATATATCATAATAAATAATAATATATAAAATATTAAATAAATATATAATATTATATAATATAATAATATAATATAATCAATTTAATCTAATATAAGATGGGTTTTAAAATTAATAAAATTTGGGAGAGGGTCAATTTTGGGTATAGTGGGTGACAGTTTGGGCCCCACTTAATAAGAATAAAAGACCCATTTTTTTTTGCAAATCTATTAATATGATAGGGCAGGTTCATGTTAAATCAAAATTATGTCCTATCATGGATAGAGTAAATATTTGCCACCTTTTAAAAATTAGGTGAATGCAAATAGATATATTTATTTCCACAATATATATTATTTGCCTCCTTCCCAAAAATAGGTTAATGCAAATAGATATATTTATTTCTACAATATATGTTTTTATTTCATTAAAAGTGAGTTGACATGTACGCAACCCATTGTCAACTGACCAACTTGGAAATACATTTTAACATATTACATTAAAAAATGTTCCATTATTCATCCCTCATTGACAAACTAATGGTTCCACCATGTCCATCTATACCAATAATTTTTGAAAATATATGTATGTATGCCATGCAGGTATGTTTGTATTTATTTATATGTATGCCATGCATACATACACCCAGATACATTTTAAATATTAAATCCTATAAATGCATGTAAATTGATAACAAAATTTCGGCCATACTAGTAGAGCCTAGTGTAGTTTCAAAAGGGTAGAGAGGACGATAGGGGAGTGAGTAATGTTGTGTGAGTGGTTCACAATAGTGAAGGACACAATCAACCAAACCATAGGTGCATGAAACCCTTAAGATTCCACCATATGAAACCCATAAATGGTATGTACATATATATACACAGTCGACCAAACAATAGGTGTATGATACCCTTAAGAGGGTGAGTTGCATACATTGTTTTTAGATATTACAGTAGGTCTTATATATTGTTTGACTAACTATGTGTACAGAGAGAGAGAGAGAGAGACACACACAAACACACACACACATATATATATATGTACATAGTCAACCATAATATATCTGCAAAAAACCTTCAAGAGTCAAGCATATCATAACTAAAAATATATTTATCATAACATAGTTGTAAAAAAAGAAATACAAAAAAATTGAAAAAAATCATGCAATAGATAGATATTTCCCTTTTGAGGTTGGAAGACCTCACTTGTGATGGAGGAATTCAATTATGTTTCCTTTTGGCAATGGACTTGTGTTGAAAAACATAGAAAAACTAGAAAATGTATCACCACAACTCGCCCCCAACCTCACCACCATCAGCTACGAAGTGCACTAGCACTAGTCCTTTAATGGATGGCTAAATGTGTAGATGCCAAGAATGAAAGGAATAGCGTAGAATGCAAAAAAAAACCTACCAAATGAAACGCATGCCAAAGTGAATGGGAAAAGGTCAATGGAAAAGGGGAATTGGGTAGTAAATGCACAGTAAATGGAAGTTAAGTTTGTCAGGACTAGTGTGGTAGGAAACGGGTAAACATGTACCACGTTTCCACTGCCAATCCATGCCACTTTTTTACTTGAAAAAATGAATTTTGGAAAGTAGTTTGAAAATTTTGAAAAATGTGGTAATTTTTCCAAATTGGATTTTTTGTGTCGCTACGTGGATTCTTTCGGGTGTGGAAAAAAAATTAGGCTATAATGGACCCTGTTGATGTGGATCCCTCACACAAAATAACCCTCACTGCCATCAGTCCCTCTCCCTTAGATTCTTGATCTTGAAACAAGATTTTACAACCTTTTAAATATTAACATTGTATGCAAGTTTTTTTTTTGAGAGAGAACTGATGGTGGTGAGGAAGGGAAGTAAAATTTGTTTTCCCCAAACAACACAATTTTGATAGGTTTGAAAAACCCTTAGCATTTGTAGAGCAACAACAATGACAAGTCTATGGTATGGTAGCATGGGGAGTACAACCATCAGATGGACATGGTGCATCCTGATGGCTGCATAGCCAATGCATAGGCCATCAACATGAAGGAGAACACAAGTATGCAAAATCTTGTCTTTTTTTTATTGCATCATCCAAACAAGGCTACAACCCTGAGGGAAGAACTCAAAGGTTGGTGTCTTCGAATAGACTGACCAACTACAACTTGACTACCAAATTGATTTGCTACAATTCCAAGGTGATCATAGGGAAGAGTAAGAAGCTATGTTTCTCTCTAAAAATTTTCCTTACTCTATACACTTGGATGCTCACTAGGATCTATGCTCCAATGACATGACCATCCAAAATTTAGCGAATTATATTAAGGTGATTTAAAAGAATTTTACAACCATTCTTCTAGATTAGACTTTGCAATATTATTATCTCTTATTTCCAAAATTCTCTTAGTGAAACTCATAATGCAATGTGATGCAATTCAATTATATGAGAATCCCATGACATGCGATGATCCTTCGTTTATCCTTCCTTGATACCATATTAGAGAAAATCAATGCTAATATTTTCTCATTCATATATCAATAGAAATTGTAAATATATAGGCTATGATTGGTGAACTATGCACTTAAAAATAGCACTCATGGGTTCACCCATCAAACCAAATATTCAACCATATCCTAATTATACAATAATAAATATAAAACAAACAAACAATCAAAAATCAAAACCATACGGGTAAATGATGGAATATCCCAACACAAATGATATTCCTTAGGTAATAGACTTCACTAAATAATAAAAAATGTGCTTTTCATTCAATATTTTGTTATCTATTGTTTTCCTTTCTTGTTCATCAGCACATGGTACGTACATGTCAAGTATAGACAGTTCAAAATCCAAATATTGACAAATGAAAATGGAGCAAAAATTGTTTATATATAATATGTTAAGGTGATATCACTAGGGCATCTCGAATGCTTTGAGGTAGATTTTAGCTCTTTTTAAAGGAAAATTGGCTCATGTGAGAGGGATCGCATACCCTTTTGTCTCTCCCTTTTTTTTATTGAAGTTGTCATAAAGGACATCTTACCATCTCTTGATGTTCCCTAAAAAAACAAATTGACATCTCGAGGACATTTTTTAGTTTTTTAGTGAGCCAGGGACATTTGAGGGACACTTCGAACTAGCATTAGTTTTCCAAAATGAGCTTCACTTGAACCTCTAGATTCAACAATTTCACTTTTCTTTGCATATGCTCATCATATTCCAGGGCATGCTTAACATGAAGACATCTTCCTTTGATTTCCATCTTGCTACTATTTTTTCCTTTTTGCCTATGATTTGTTTTTCATAAAATTTAACATGCTTAAATCTATAGTGTCAAGTTTTAGCTACAATTTCTAGTCCCTTTTATATCTCCAACTACAAATCTTGCACTTGCATTCTATTGGAGGTTCATGTTTGTTTGCATTCTCCACTAGTTCAATGAATGGGTACTTTGACACCTAATCAATCTAAAAATTCCTTGTCATATACCACTCGTTCCCCATTTTTTATTTGGATTTCCTTTTCCTCTTCCTTGCAACATGATTCTATGACATTGACATTGTCATCTAGGTCAACTAACTCATTCTAGCTACACTATATATCCCTTGGAACATCTTTACTATATTTTCATCCTCATCTGATTCAATTAACTCATTCCAATATTCCTTTGATGTATTGCCTTCTTCATTAATATTTGGTGCAAGAGTTGATGATGTAGTTCCATGTTGATCTGATTGATCAAAAACATTACCAAAGTACAAATTTATGGTAACTATATGTTTTGGGCATTTTGATGGCCTCCCTTCACCACCATGAAAATTCTTACTCTTGTTCCTAATCAACATCTCTCACTAAATAAAAGCTTCCAAAAAATGTCTTCTTATTTAAGAAAGAATCATAGAATATAGATTCCTAGGTCCTAGATGTATGTCATTCCCTACTAAATATCATCTTTAAGATTGAAGCAAGAATGACAAAGAGAAATCATTTTATAACACTATGAATAAATGATCACTTACCTTTAGGTTTTCACTAAGTCTTGACTCACTGTTAACTAATGCAACAATGTTTGTAGCTGTAAATTTGTAATTTTTCTATGATCAAGGTTCTGAATTGAGAGCTCACAAGTTCAAAATTGAACAAAATGTGTAAAAATAAATCAGAGTTTTAATTGTATTTATACCAATCCATATTTGGTGAATTCTACAAGATTTTTAAATGGTATAGTAAAAATTTAGCAAATCCAACGTGATTATACAGTGATACATTTAAATGTTGGGTGAATCAAACCTTGATAGAACACATATGTTGTAACTTTCAAGGTACTTATGGGCCTACAACTAGCGTGGAGTTATCATAGTATTGGCCAAATGGGTCCTCATTGACAATTATTTTTAAATTTTATTGGAAAAAAAAAGTTCCTCACACACAATGAACATTTAATATTGTTGGTGAAACGTGTCCTAATAAACAATGTCATTTCAATAGTTTTGATGAATATGTGGGTGTTTTAATACATGCTTTCAAGATTCCAAGTGAAAATATTTATTAGACCATAAAAAATGTGTACTTTTTTATGATTTTTTTTAATTACATATGACTCATAAAATAAATTGACGGCAGATTGAAATGAATTGGATTGATAAGTCATAAAATTTGAGCAATTTGGCCACCTCATTGGTTTTGATGTATTCTCCAATTTCAAATTGGTTGATATGAACTATTTTCCAATTGGCAAAGATTCACCACTAAAAAAATCCTTGGTGATTTGTCCCAACTAGTGGAAAGTACCTCCAAAAAAGTTGTAAAGAAAAAAGAGAAATACTACAATCTCTAAGTCCCATATAGTTTCAAGCTCAAAACTAAGGGAGGAAGAGAAAATTGATGACTTTCTAAGATAACTTAAGGTCCGTATGTGGTTGGTTATTAACAAGGTTCAAAAATCAAAGTCTTGAAACTACTCAAACTATGGCTTCTAGCTCCAAAATCTCCCAAATAAAAACATGCAATGTTGCAAGATTTAAAACTATAATTATTTCAACGTACAATTTTGTAGAACAAAACATCAACATATGTGGAGCTATTTTTAAAGAAAATTCTCGTTTCCTATTAAAGGAACAAATAAAACAACATTGTGATAATTGTAGATCGAAAGAAAATTGAGCTAAATTATTATTGGAAATGACAATAGTTCTCTAAAACATATTTTTTTAATAAAGGGGGAAAACATTAGTGACCAAACATGAAAGAGAAACCATAAAGGTGTGCTTGAGTACAATGATGTACTATTTGCACAATTTATTAGAAGCTAGAAGCCAATTTATTCATTCCATATATAAAATGCCACTCTTTAAAGCTGGACAGTGGAAAAACACTTGTTCCCAAGATTCACAATGAAAATTACAAATAAATTAAGAAGACATGAAAAATATTAGAATAATAATTTACTAAAAATATATTAAAAAGTGGTTATAGTAAATTCACCGATAAATAAGAAATAAAAGGGATTATAAATTCAAGAACAAGAACTTAGATAGCTAGAACATTATTAGGCCTTCCAAAGAAAACACTGGAGTTTAAACCTCCACAAGAAGATATAGTATAAAAATTGCATAAAATAATAAATCCAATATGTCGGGTGTGGCATATTGACTAGACAAATTGAGATGGAAAAAGTCTTAGAAGTTAAAGATTATAGAGAATTTGAATTGATGCTCAAATCATTTGACCGTATGCAGTTTATTAAAAACTAGTGAATTTAGCTATTTCTTTGACCTATATAATAAAATGCCACATGATGAGACACATTTAAGATTTTTGAAAGGGTCAAAACACTTGCCTTAGGTATCCACAACATAGACCCAAAGTACACATGATCTATATCCATGTTTTCCATTATGAAAAGGGCTCAAAATGGTAGGAAAAAGGGTTGAAGCATACAACTAAGGGCTCAAAATTTTTGATTTTTATGACTAATAACAAGCCAAAAAAAACTAGGTTCAATTTGTTGTAAAATAGTTTGGAGTTTTTTGGGCTAAATTCTTCACAATTTTGAGCATCAAAACAACTAAGAGTTAGTCCAATGATCTTACAAATTATCTTTTGAATAAAATTACATTGTTTTAATTTGGTTACTTTGCAGGACTTCTTTCAAATGTTCCTTTGACCTCCTACTAGCAAGTTTTATTTAACTTATTATTTTCACATCCGTTGTATATTTAAACAAAGGTTATAGCATAAAATACATTTATCTACTAGCACCTACACCAAAGTGTGGGGGGGGGGGGTGGTGGGTGAAAGGGTTACACCAATAGAATACTATAAAAAAAAAACATGGTAAGGAGGTGTAGTTTGAAATTTATGCAATCTTGTTTATAAAATTTTAAAAAAAATTTGTAATACATATTTGGTGGTAGCAACCTGAGTGATATATTTGTGTCTATTTCATTTGTGGAAATTATGTAGTTGATGATTCCATGTGCTAGAATGAAGTGCCCTTCCACACAGTGTCTTGGTTGTGAATATATCTTATTCTTACATAATTACATAAGAAGTTAGTAGGCATACATGATAAATGTTTAATTGGTTTTATGTAATGATACAAGTTGTATAAAAAGTGAAAGTAGGCATTAAGGAGAGGAATTGTATGTGTGACAATATGAGATTGACAACATGGTAAACATAGTTAGTGCAGATGTATATGAATATAAATTAGTGACTTGCATGAGATGAAGTTATGAGTAAATATACAAATATAAAGTTGTATAATAAGAATATGGTAAGAAAAATGAAAAAGTGAAAGTTTATGTATGGAAGGGTGAAATTTAGTATATGTACTTGTACTTAGTATCATAACGAGAGTAGATGTAGTTGGGATTCTTCCTTTTTTTTTATAATTGTGTATGGATTATTTTTCATTCTTGAATACAATTGAAGGTAAATGGTGGGTCTATCCAAAGCAAAGTTATTGATTAAACTCTAGATATAGCTATAAAAGTTAAGCCTTGTGTTTCTATTTTTCCTATATCAATTGTTGCTTTGTTGAATGTTAGTCCTTGGAATGTATATATGGTAATTTACCATGCTATGAAGAAGGGTATTTTTCTACAAGTACCTAGAGAGATGGGTGTTATTGGTTTTTTTTGGGGCATTTTTCTTCCAAGGTGGACAAACTGATGTCATTGACATCCCACCCTCTTGAGGATAGCCAAATGTCCCTCCATTATAATTGCATTTATGGGACATTCGGTAGTTTAAGAAAAAATATGGTGAAAGACATTTCCATAGCATCCCATGTCCCTAAAATAGTCCCAATTTTGAGACATGTCTAAAAAAGGTGAGTACACATCTCTTGAGAACATAACTTATTTCAACTGATCCTAATATTTAAGAAACTAGGTCTACACATGATGTACATATGCAGTGTTATAATCTTTTAAAAATTGGCCCAATGTCATAGATTATGGAACCATCCAAACATGACAGTTGTGTTAGATGCACATGACAACTTAGAGGGGGGGTGAATCAGTTGTATACTTTAACCATCAAAAACCCTCATCAACATTTAGATTTGCTTAAACCCTTAAACCCTTAACAACCAGTAAACCCTTATCATGTATTAACATAATGTAAACATGTAAAGTCTAGTAATGAAGACAAATAAAACACATAAGAACACCATATTTTCATGGAAAACACAAGGAGGGAAAAACCATGGTGATGATTAGCTCAATAATATATGAATTGCAACATCAAATACAATAAGGCTCTCTGCTTAGAAAGATAAAGAAAGGCTTACTATTTGTGGCTCACTACCAATGGACTCACTATCCAAAAAAAAGAAGAATAGAAGAAGGAGAAGCTCACTACTAATTTGAACTAGTAACAATGCATCTCTCATATGTAGAAACATTCTACTCATTGCATTAAGAAGTCATAGGAATTAAGGCCTGCACTTAGATCATCACACTTGATCACATTCACATCTTTTACATCACACACTCTACTCTTGATCCACATAACAATTCTTCTTGCATTTATACCATTTGCATCTGAAAACAATCTCAATTAGGCCTGCCTTAAGGAAACGTATACACCTCAACTGTGCAACACCAAATAGGTCTGCACCAACCACTTCCTTAATATAAATAAGTGAAGCCAAACCACACCACTAATTAATTGGGATCAAAATATACATGAACATACTTCTCATCACTTCCTCAAACAACAATTATCCTTTGTAATTAGTGCTAGCATGCCAAGTCAGCCAAAATTGTACTAACACTAACAAGAAACACCAAACACACCTCTCAAGGTCTAAAAACACTGAAAAATACCCATACAACATCTTATAATATTCTAGTATCATTAGAATATTCTGAACAACTACTACAACCACTGAAAACTCAAGAACACCTTATGTAATCATACATACTGGCACATACATCCAACACACCAGAAAAATTTGTGCAACAACTTATAAATTCAAGGGAAGGTAGATACAAAAATTATAAGCATGTTCCTAGATCCACAACACTAGAAACTTCACTGTAGAAAAATATGAAGTAATCTCATTTCTTCTAGACACCCTATTTCATTAGATAAACATACTGCCAAACACATCTTCCACTGCAAAATGATCCAAAACCTAAAACTATGGATATGAAACCTCTAAACACCTCTGATCATTACATCCTAACCACAATGGAATATGTTCAACTAGGAAGGAATGTAGATCAGAACACTGAACATCACTCTGTCACACTGAACTCTCTTTTATTCATTTTTTTTGAAAAGCACTTGGAAACTAAGTGAACCAAACACATCTGCATCATTACTTATCACATACATCAATGGAAAAATTGATGATAACACAACAACATAGTGCAATGCTCTCCAACATCAACAATCTCCTTTAACACAAGTTAGACCAATAACCTTTGCAATTATACTAAAGTAAGACATCAATGACAACACCAACAATATTGTGTTGACATTAATACCAACAACTCCAGGATTCTAACAACTCAAATGCTAGGGGTTGAAATCATCAACACCAGAAACATTCCAAAACTCTCTTCATACAAGGGATTGACATCAATGAAAACACACAAAAAACTCACAAACAACTCAAGCTTCCAATATATCCAAAATTCCAACAATCTCCCCCTTTGTCATTGATGGAAACAACCGATTTCTAAAAAACCATCAACAAAAAAAGAAACCAACAACAATACTACAATATGTAGCACTCCTCTTGATTGGTAAAATTCTTTACTCTTCATTCTCTCTCTTCATAGACTTCTTCTCCTACAACACCTAATTTCTAGATCACTCTCTTCCTTTGTTGCTCAAAAAATACTCTCCCATACATTGCAATAAATTTCTCCATGTTTTTTAGATTCTCTCTCCCCTTATGGTCTTCAGACCATATTGATTTTTGCACTATATTTTTTCATCCACTCTAAATTTCTCCCCCTTGGACATTAAGGGAAAAGGGTCATCAACTCATCCAAATATATTTCTTGTATTATACTAATTTTCTCTCCTCCTTTGACAACATTCAAAGGGAAACACTTGAACCTTATCCACATACACCATTTACAACAACAAGAAACTACACTCACTTTTTTGCACTATCTAGCAACCATTACTACCTTCTCCCCTTGAGAGGTAGCCTTCGACATCGTTCTAGGACCAATAATTTATCTTGAAATACATCCCATATAGATGCACATAGTTATCCATCTAGTTGAAAGGAGGGGAAATAACCCCTAACTTCTCCCAGAGATACTCAAAAGTATATTTTGGAAGAGCCTTTGTGAAAATATCAACCTGATCTGTAGTAGGCACATACTCCAACTTCACCTCATTCTCTGCAACTTTCTCTCTCAAGATGTGATACTGGATTGAGATATGTTTTATTCTTGAATGCATTACCAGATTCTTTGAAATATTCATTACACTTGTATTGTCACACATGGTAGAAATAGGTTCATCATATGAAACTCTTATATCCTTCAATGTTTGCTTCATCCACAACACTTGTGCACAACATGATGTTGCTATAATATATTTTTCTTTTGTTGTAGATAATGAAAATAAATCCTACTTCTTACTTAGCCATGAAACCAACCTTCTTCCAAGAAATAAAGCACCACCACTTGTACTTTTATTATCATTTGAACATCCAACCCAATCTACATGATCTGTATATGCACTTAAGGAGAAGTCAATATCCTTAGGATACAATAAACCATAATCCAAATTGCCCTTCAAATATCTAAATATCCTCTTCATTACTACAACATGATATTCTCTAGGATCTTCTTTTAATCTAGCCACAAGACAAACTAAATGCGTGATATCCAGTCTTGTAGCAATAAGGTACAATAGTCCACCAATCATTGATCTATACTTGCTCTAATTTTTTTTAGGAGATTGATCATTCTTTCTAAATTACAACTAATAACCATAGGAGTACATACTAGTTTAGAGTCATCCATTCCAAAAAAAAATTAACATTTCTTTAGCATACTTAGATTGTGATATGAATATGAAATAATGAAAAATAGGTTTTTAATGAAAGGGGGTTTACCAAAATGATAATAGCTAAACCTATTTTCCTTTATTTCATTAGGAAATGAGATCCTCACAAAGAATTGATTAACAACCCTTAGGTGAATGAACCCGATGTGAGAATCTTAAGATTTCCTTATGATTGAAGGACGAGGGTCAAGGTTAAACAACACTTTGGGAAGAAAAACTAAAAATAGCAAAGAAACACCAAAATTCCATCTAACACTTGAAACATAAATATTAAACTCAATATTTGTAGAACAAGAAAATAGAATGCAAATCTAAGAAAGGAAAAAACATGTCTACCAGTCACCAAAAGTGCTTTTCAAAAGCTGATTTGCGACTCATTCACCCATGGAAAAATGGGTCCAGGTATAGGGGTTGCAACAATATTTCAGAAGCCTTTGGTGCAGATTTGAAGCCTATAATTTTTCTAAGTTTTAGTGTTGGAAAGTTGGAAATCCAATTTGTAGGTGAGATTTCGTGTTTTGACGACAACTTTGACAACTTTGTAAATTTTGCTCTTTAAAAGGTCTTAAAGTCTTTTTCAACCTAAATCTAGAATAACAAATACAAGAGAGAAAAATATTTCTTTTGAGTGAATGGGGGTTTGCCTTTGTCAAACCCCATTTTGGTAATCAAACCTTGAATTGAAATAATGCATGAAAGAGGGAATGAATAATGAACAAAGCTATGCTCCACTCAACAAAACCTTGAATGAAACCATGATAATGGAGATATTAGGAGGTCTACAACTTGCATGAGATGGCTGAATTGGATGTAGATCTTGACTCTTGAATCTTGCTTGAAATGATACTTTGAATGCTTTACTTGATCATGAAACCTACATCACAATGTTAGCTCCAAAAATATGCATTCAATGCAACAAGACTTTGACATGATGGATGGATCTTGAATGCTACAATAAATCTCTGATATATATTCTCTTAAATACCTTTGATCATAAAATTTACTATAGGAATGCTTGCATAAAAGCTCTAGGTGAAACATAGTGAAATAACCTTGTATTTATATGTATGTATCCTCAATTTCCTGAAATTCAAATATCACAAGCTGACATTGAATTATGGATTTGAAAACATTAAAATACTACCAAAAATATAGTTTAAATTTAGGTCCAAAGGTTTAGGGAGGACCCATTCACCCATGGGAAAATGGGTCCCAGGTCCATAAACTTGGAACACACATTGCTCAATGTAAAGTGTTATCTTTAGGCATTAATTATTGTTGGGTTTCCCCTTCGAAAAATATAATTAATTAGGCTTGTAAATGAATTAAAGGGATAAGTAAGGAATAATTAAGCTCAATGAATTAAGAGGGGCCTAAATAAGTGTGTAAATGTAAAGGGGTACATTTAACAAAACAAAATTAATGTATTATTAAGTCCAATTTTTAGTTACGAGGGCCTAAACAAGTGAGAAAATGTAAAGGGTTACATTTTTCTACACCACAAAATATACCTTTCTTTGATTGATTGATATACAAACCAAGGATGAAATTCATCTCTGCACATATTTACATTTCAAATTCATTTCTATATTTCCTCTATAAACCTTTTGCACATCTTTTCATTTCCTTTGAACATTATGTCATCAACATATACTACTACAATTAATATTTGTTCATCTTCAAATTTGAAATATAGATTGCTATCTGTAGTACCTTTTCATAATCCTTGCTACAACAAGTACTTATCTAGCATTCCATACCAAGCTCTCGGAGCTAACTTTAATCCATACAACGCTTTCTTCATTTTGTAGACCATATTTGCATCTTCTAACAACTGAAAAGCTTCTGGTTGTTCAATGTATACCTCTTCTTCCAATTTACCATTCAAGAATGCAAACTTTACATCCATCTGATAAACTTTGAAATCTTAATTTTTTGTAAAAGATAAAAGCATCTTGATGGCTTCCATAAATACAACTAGAGAAATCTTTTCCTCAAAATCTATATCTTCAACCTATAAGTAACCCTTACACACAAGTCTAGCCTTGTTCTTGATAAATTTTCCATCTTCATTCAACTTGTTTTGAATACCCATTTAGTAGGTCAATCACATCCTTTTTTTTTGGTCTTGGGACCAATTTCCATGTTAGATTCTTCTGTATCTATTCTAACTCTTCCTTCATTGCTTTGATCTAATTCTCATCTTTGCATACCTCAGTCACTTTTTTTGGTTCCACCTTAGAAAGTAAGCAAAATTTTACTTGTTTCGTTGTCATAATAGCTTTTCTTCTTGTCGGTTTCTCTTATCTCCAATGATTTAATCTTTTGAATTATTCTTCTGCACATACTTAAGAGTCTTAGGGTTCTTTTCTGGAGCTTCTTCCTCTTTAACTGTCACCTCTTTTCCTTTATCTTCAACCTTTTCTTCTTCACTATAAGGGGAATCAACAGATTCATATTCTTCTATTAGCACTAAAATTTGATATGGTTCTTTATCCACTTTGACACTTGCACTCTTAACAATCTTCTTCAACCTTTTATTGTAACACTAGTAGGCCTTGCTTCTTGTTGAGTATCCGAGGAAGATTCCATCATCAAATCTTGCATCAAAATTTCCTAAGTTTTCTTCATCTCTTCTGATATAACACTTACATCAAATTATTTGCAAACCTAGATGAGTCTAGAATCAACACGTCTTATGGCATCACCTTCACCTTTGGTAATCCACACCTTGTAAGAAAATTAGTGGGAGCAACCATTTTGTTAATTTCCTATTTTTTTGTAATTAATTACTTTTATTATTTTATAAATTTTTATCTATGGTATATTTTTAATTTTATTAATTTTCTTATATTTATATATATATATATATTACTTTTAATTTTCTAACTTTATTAGTTTTATAAACTTATGATTTCTATGTTTTTTTAAAATATTAAAAAATAACACTAGAAGATAATTTAAATTAAAAAAATAATAAAATGAGAAAAGAAAAATATGTAGAAAATGAGAAATGAAAGGAACTTGGCCAACTGATGGATTCCAAACAAGATCCGCAACTCTAAAATTCTACATTTTGATGTGCATTGGGACACATACGCCAGGTCAGGTGATGTAGTCCTGCTACAAGAATTTGGGCAGAATTTGGAATCTTCTAGTAACAAATCAGGATCTACAGAAAATTGGTGAAAAGAGGTATATTGGGACTCTTATTCCCATATGGGTGATTTAGTCCCATTATTAGGGTTTGACTAAAATTTTTGTAGCCTCTAGTGATCTTCTTTAGCTTCCATCTTGTCTAATCTCCAAGTTTGTAAAGTTTGAATTACGATCTGTAGGTGAGTTTCCACGAAGATGACAACTTCTTGATGACTTTGACAACTTTTTCAACTTTGTCTTCAAAGGATCTTCAAGCTCCAATTCACCTAAATTTGTAATCACACATTAAGAGGGAAAAATGTTGTTTTGTTAGGGAATAGGGGTTTGCCTTGGTCGAGCCCCATTTTGGTAATTAAACCTTGAAATTAAATGAAATAGCATGAAGGAATGATGAATGAAAAAATGCAATGTTGCAACTCACCAAACCCTTGAGATAAAGGCTACAAACTTGTGTGAAATGGATCCAATGGATGTGGATCTTGATATGAGATAATATCTTTGAATGCTTGCTTGAATCATGAAAACCTACATCACAAATGTTAGCTCAAAAACACACATGATGCATGAATAATTTGACATGATTATTGAATCTTGAATTGATGCTTCAAAATGCTTGATAATCAACCCTTGAATACTCTTGATCTCATAAAATTTCTCTCATGAAAATTGCTTAAATTGCTAGATTGCTTGTTCTCCTTAAAATTGCTTAGATGAAATTATGTGAAATAACCTTGAATCTATACTTGTTTATGCCAAATTTCCAGAAATTATGACACTACAAGTCAACATTAGATCTAGGATAATAAAATCCTACCAAGAATTTGATTTAAAATAGGTCCTGGTTAAAGTGGGACTCATACACTAGGTTGGGCATAAGAGTCCCAGTGTCTTAAACATGAGACACAAACTCCAAGTGTTAAGTTCAATGCGATGTTTAAAATTAGGCCTTGAGACCTAGGTTGGGCATATGAGTCCCAGATCTCTAGATCTAGAACACATAACTTCAAACATTGAATAATGATTTTCCATTTATTAAATATTGGGATTATCCTAAGAAAAATGCATTTAATTAGGCTTGTGGATGCAAAATAGAACCACATAAGGCATAAACGAAGCCCAATTTGAGAAGGGAGGGCCCAAACAAGTGTGAAAATGTAAAGGGATACATTTTTGTACACTACATTTAGCCCCCACTTTAGTGAGAGGAGGAAATTGCTTCAAACTTGCACTAAAGTAGAGAAACTCGCATCAAGAGGGGTCCAAGTGTACCAATGCTAGTGAGATAGGATGAAAATGATCAAGAGGGATGATCAAGCCCCCAAGATTAAGAACCTATGGAAAACCAACATAGGCACAAAATAATACACATGTGAATGATGTATGAAGCAACAACAAGATACAAGTATACACTATCAAAGACATAAAGAAGAAAGAAAAAGAAAAGAGGGTGGGTCATGCCTCGATATTCTGTTGAACACGATGTGAACTAGGTCTAAGTTGTTTGTCCAAAAGTGTTTACAAGTGGAACACGATGTCCACTATGCAAATAAAATTCATGCTCACACAGGCTAGTGGAATCCAATGTCCACTAGGTGAGCCCCCAATGAGACACATACGCACATGGCCATTATGTGCCCACACATAGACAAGCAAGTGGCTATGGGAAAGTCATGCCTAGGTTGGCTCCCACACATTAACCATACCAAAGCTATACCTCCTGATAAATTTGATAAGGAGCCACACAATACGAATGATAGGATCCATGAGGCAAGCAAAAATTTATATGTTAACACCCACAAACAAATAGGATGGCTCCATAGGAAAGAAAAGTGTGTTATGCAAGGTGGCCATATAACAGTTATTGTAAATGAAAAATAGTGTAAGGTACATTCATAGGGTTTTTCTTAGTTCATGTAAGGTCTTAACCTAGGGAACATCATGCCTAATGTCTCCAAGAGAGGACCAATCGAAGAATAGAAAATTCACAACTTGGGGAATGTAGTGTATCGCATCAAGCCACTAAGAGGAATATAATATGCTAAGAGATATCATGCTATTGAAGAACATCACACCCAATGTCATCACCAAGAGAAAAGATGCATCACATGAAGTAAGAAGATCACACAATGAAACATGAGTTGTAATATGAAAGAGAATAATGCCAATGTATGCCCCCACTTTAAAGAAATTTCTAAACACCATGCTGTGAGAAATTACTTTAAAGTAGAAAATGATAAATGCTAATAATCAAGAGGAAATGAGAGCTTATTTGGAAAACCCTATTCCAAGTCATATGTTTCCAAATAAAGCTACATCATAAAAAGGGGAGGAAGGGGTTGCCCCCAAAATGAAATCCTAAAATCACACATAAGGGATCCATAGATTTAGGGTCAATATGTCTTTGCTACAATTTTGTTAGAGAGCTCAGAAATGTCATCATTCCCTAAATACTCATGTATCAAGGAAGAATGAAACAAATAGAGAAAAATTAAAGAAATTTTTTTTGGGTCAACATCGAAGAGACCTAAATGTCTTGATGCCTTGTGTCATCCCTAAAAGGAAAACACAAGACAAAGAAAATATAAAGATTTATGAAATATAGAAGAATGTAGATAAAAATAGAGGAATGTCACAAAGAGAGAGATACATCAAACAAAATGATATGGGAGATCACATTATGCACATGCAATCACACACATAACATAAAAATAGAAAGAAAACAAAGACAATACTAGTAAGGAACATGCGATTCAACCTATTAGCAAGTCATTTGCATCCCAATCTTGTTCAGTATATACGGAAGGAAGACAACTAGCCAAAGGGACAAAAACAAGTGTCAAACTAGGGGAAGCACCAAGTTCAAAACTCTTCTTAGGAGAATTTTCATTTAAGTTCAGAGAAGAGGAAAACAATGAATTCAATTAATTATGCACTTCTTCATAATTTCAGCAATGTCATCATCATCTAAGTTAATCACAATAATAGGTCAAATGATAATGTCTAAAGGAGATGCTAATTCCTATTGTGGTTGCGATATATGATATTTTTGTTGTGAAAAAGAGGGAAACTCATTGTGTATTGCTTCACTAGAGTTGGGATGTTGAATTTTCTTATTATTTTCATTGTTTAACCTTCAAGCAATAGCACAACATCTACACCTATTCTCTAGCATTTTTGTTTCTTTTGGTATGATTTTCAAGTTATGTTTTTGTAGGAGCAGGTTTATCAACCATAGGTTTCTTTTCTTCCCTTAGAGGAGGAACAGAAGAAACCATGGGAGGTTGTTCAACCACTTTCTCTTTAGCTTTGTAAACTTGTTTTATCTTAGGATGCACAATAGGATTGTTTTGGTTGTCTCTTGGTCATTTATAGGAGATAGGAAAAGGTTGGTCTTGGTTATTTGGAAGGGTTTTTGGTTCAATCATGGGTCGAGGCATGTTTTGAAGGGATAAATTTTCTATGTGTTTTTCCTTAAACTTTTGAGAGGATGTAAAAACAAGTCTTTACGAGGTTTAATAGGTTCAATAGGTTTGGGCCAAAATAAATTCAATGAGAAATTCCCATGGGAGACACATGATTAAAGCCACTATGATGCATAGTAAAGATATCATTGTCAAAGGGAAACTTTTAGCATTTACACACAACCAATGGGATGACTTTCATGGAGCATAGCCATGGATAACCAAGCTTCACACAAGATTGATCCAACATCAGGATGATGGAGAATGAGACATCTAATTTTTTTGGTCCAACTTTTAAAGGAAGGATGATCAAACCTATCATAAGGAAAGCAAAACCATTATGCATTTTTATCCATGCTTTCGGTCTATCATATGTATCTTGATAGAATTCATGCACCAGTAAGAATTCTTTAGTGATCACGTTCTCTCAACATATGGGATCAATTAATATCCCATTAGTGGGCTTAACATCGATTCAGCTGGCTATGTAAAGAAGACCATCAAGTGCCTTTCTAATTATGTCTTTTGATGAGAAAGCAATGTCAAGAGATATTTTATTTTGGCCCTTACGTCGTAGAATTTCAATCAATCCAACCATGCTATCCATAAGATTTTGTTCATTAGTATCCATGTTGTCATCATCTATGTTAACATTTATCACATCATTCTTAGTTTCACTAGCTTTGACAAATGAAATGTTATCTTTTGGCATAGGATTAGTAAATTTTTATAAATTTTTATTGGGAGAGGCAACAATCTTATTATCTTGATTGTTCACACCTCCACTTTAAAGTCAATTAGAATCAATGAGGTCTTGCACAAGAAGTTTTAGGCACTTACAATGTTTTGTATCATGTCCATTTTGTTGGTGGAAATGACAATAGGAATTTGATATAATTTTTGAAGGTTATGGCTTATTAGGATCAAGACCTTCGACAGGAGATAGGGAAATCATATTCTTCTCTAGAAGTTGTAACATGATGTTATGGAGGGTATCGGGTAAGGGAGTAAATTGTCTAGCTAGATCCCCAAATGTAAAAGGATTTGTCTTCTTTATAGAAGCCACTTGGGTATCAATAAGTTGATCTGGTTGAGAGGGATTTAGTTGAATAAAGCCTTTATTTTGTTCCCTAAAAGGTTGGTAGTTGTTTTGAGTTATGGATTCAAATTTTTTAGAATGGCTAGAGGTGGGTTTTGCTTCATGACTACTAACCAAGTTTTGATAATCATGAAGGGCAATACACAAGTGTATGAAAGAAGGAAATTTCATCATGCCAAGCTTATCTTGCATCTAGTTTTTAAGTTCTCAATGAACATTCTTTGAAGGTGAGGATTGACATTCTTTATGTCAATTTGGGAATAAAGTGATTGGTAGTGTGAAATGAAGTCAGTCACCTTTTCATCATCCTTTTGCTTACATCTCATCAAATCAGCTAATGCCATCTTAGGAGTCATATGCACTTGGAAAGGGTTGATAAAGGCCTCAACAAGTTCATTGAATGAATGAATTGAGTTATTTGGTAATGAGGAAAACCATTCTAAGGTGGTATCTTTCAAGGACCTAGGGAAAAGCTTAGCCAAGAGATAATCTTCAAGGATGAAATCACTACATAGGGTGGTGTAAGAGAAAACATGGTTAGAAGGATCTCCTTTCCCTCCATATTTCTCAAACCTAGGAATCTCTATACCTTGTGGCATAGACATTCTTAATATCTCCAAGGATAATGGATTTCTTTTGACATAGTATGAAGGTTGGCCATTTTGATTTTAGTATATGGTGGAAATTTATCGTTGAAGGGATGAAACATTTTGCAAAAGTTGGTTAAGAATGGCATCATTGGTTGTGTTTTGGGATGGAAGTGAATATAGTGGATGTGTGTATGTTTTTGAGGGGCAAGTGAATTGAATACTTATGGGAGGTAAAGTGGTATGAGATATAACATGAGATGCCACAAAGGTACAAGGATTGCTAGTGGAAATACCCAAGGTAGGAATCGCATTACTAGTAGGTTGCATCATTGCGGTAACTTGAGGGTTGGTGTAAGTAGGAATAGAGGCAATGGTTGTAGGAGGAGGAATTTGGGTTCCTCCTTAACTTTGATTATTGTTTGAGGTTTGATCACAACTAGTTGTTGAGTTAAGATATTTTCCAAGAATCTAAGCTAGGATATGCACAATCTCTATTCCTTTTTCACTTTCAATTATTCGGTGTATGTTATCTATGGTAGGAATAGCTGTGTTGGAAATTTTTTAAATACTCACTTGTTTTTTTAGGTTTTCCAATTCTTCATGGATTTGGATTATGTTTTCATGAGGGACACTAGCAACCATTGTTTCAACACTTGTCATACTAGTTGAAGGTAAGGAGTTGTCAAGGGTATGGTCCATACCTAGTGTACTAGTGTTAACACTATGAGTGAAAGAGCTAGATAACCCAAGATCCATGATGAGTGTGTTATCGTGGGATGACATGAGTCTCAAACTACATCTCTTTATAGTATTAGCAATTGGATGCCAAGTTGTACAACTCATGCAAAGGAAAATCAATGAATGTAAGATAAATGAAATGAACACAAGCTAAATGATATGATTTAATTCCAATTCTTATGTTTACAAATGAACTCAAAAGGAAACCAAATTAAGTTAGATATAATTGTAAGAGAGGGGGACCACCATGTGCAAGACCCCAGGTCACAGAGGGTCAAGATGCAAGAGGATGCCCTAACTTACCTCAGCTAAGTGTAGTGTTCAAAGTATTGGGGATGAGAATGACGAGGGTTATAGAACCATACGACCAATCATCAATCCTAAGCTTTAAGGTGGGGCTAGATGAGTCAGATTTTAGGTCCAACTCTACACCTAAGAGAGATCTCTTCTCGAGGACGTCCGTGCGGACTTTGGATGATAGCGCAGCGCGCTTGCGTCTCGAAAGCGTGTTGTAGTCCATTCGGTCATAACACAACTAAGTCAAGGTTGAACTCATTAAAATGACTAACAATCTAACTTAAAAACTTCTAAGAGAACAAAAAAATACTATGAAATAGGAGAAATATAGACAGAGGTGATAAAGTAGATATACCAAAGCTAAGGTGACGAAGACGATCTCGTAGAAGAGCCTATTCACCAGCTAGCTCCACAAAGTGCATCCACCTACACACAACAAGAGAGAAAACGTTGGGGGGCTGTATAGGGTCCTTTCTTAGTCAGACCCCCATTTAGGTGTTTCCACCGCCATACACAACCAAAAGAACGAGATAAAGAAGCAATGTAATGAAAACACAAACACTACAATGCAGTACTATGCTACTCACCAAATGATAGAGGAGAGGAGAGGGAAGCTTACAACCTCCATCAAGAGAACTCAAGGCTGCTTGGGGGAGAAATGAGAGGAACTCAAGCCTAAGCTGCATATGTTGTGGTCCCAAACATGCTCTACCAAGTTGATGGAGCGTGATGTTGCTGCAATGGAATGCTTGGAATGCTTGGAAGTGAGAGAAAGTGAGCTTGAGAGTGAATGTGTGTGTGCAAGAATGGCAGCTTGATGTGATGAAGAGTTCTTAGAAGCTCCAAATGCAAGTTCAAGGATTGAATTTGAAGGAATGAGGAAGAAAATGGCCATATTTGGGTCAGTTGGCTAAAGAAGCCGTTACAACTTCACTGCCAGTGAGAAGAGTAATGCCTCTGTTGGCTTAGCCGCAAGAATTTTCCAGGGACAAAAGCACACCACGTAGATGTTTTTGTGCCATGTGGGCATCTCCGATAGAAGTTCCTCCATTGACACACAAAATAGGCTCCACATGGACTGCCAGTAGCGGGCTTAAGTAAATTTAAGTCTCTGACTTTGATTTTCTGAAGTGTATAAAGGAAAAAAGGGGAATCGCGCCTAGGGTGAAAATTTTCTCTTATACATTTTCCCCCCACTTTAGTGAGCATGAGTACTGATGAGTTCTTGGTAAAGTAGATCAAGAAGAGAGTAGGGTTAGAGAAGTATACCTGAACCATTAAGGAAGCAGTACTCGCTCTAGCATACCTGGAGGTGCAGGAGATGTGAAGGACTCCATAGCTACTTAGAACTATGAAGTTGGAACAAAGTGTCTTATAGGCCTATAGACCTAGAAGGAGGCAACCCCCAAGATCTCTCGCATGGAGGAATCCCCAAGGAAGTGGAATCCATAGAGTCAGGAAGTGGTGACATGTGTACCCATAGATAGAGCATGTCTGAAGCAGCGACACGTCTACCCACAGATAGATCATGTCTAAAGTGGTGACATGTCTACTCGTAAATAGAGTGTGTCAAAAGTGACATGTCTACCCGTAGATTGAGCATGTCAAAAGCGGTGACATGTCTACCCGTAGATAGAACATGTCTAAAGTGGAAACATGTCTACCCACAGATAGAGCGTGTGTAAAAGCGGTTGGTCATGCAGACTGAAAAACTTTCAAAGGGGTCCACTCAAGGGATGCATTGTTTGAAAAGTAAGGTCTAGTTAGGCTGCCCCCAAGCTAGATGCAAAGAAGCGAATGGAATGAGTCTAGTCGGGCTTCCCCCAGGCTAGATGTGAAAGAGTCCATTCGTTACAAAGGATTTTGAAGAAAGGGTCCCTAAGGAACCTGCCATGAAGAAAAAAAGCGGGTCCTCTCAAGGGATACGAATTCAAAAGTGACTGTTCACCTTAGAGTGATTCATCATGAAGGGATCCTTTCAAAAGATGTTCACTTCATCAAGGAATTCGAAAGGAAGGTCATGACCCCATGCAAGGGGAAGTCAAAGAAGTTCCCACTTTAGAGGAAGGTCTTCAAGTCCTTTCTTTACGAACCTGTAATGAAGGAAACACATTTTGCTAGGGTTCCACGTTGAGAATGCAATTCTAAGGAAAAAGAATGTTGTAAAGACTTTCAAGAAAAGATTCGTTTGGAAACGAATTCATTTTTTGAAAATTGAAGTGCTAAAGAAGAGAATGTTGTCACACATAGGAGGGACAACTCAAGAAAAGAAGAGAGAAATATAAAGGGAAAGTGAAAGAGAAAAGGAAAATAAAAACAAAGGACACAGGGGGATCTAGTTTAGCGAGGTAAGATCTGTCAAAGCTCATATAATAATAGGTAACCGCAATGCAAGGCGAAAGATCATCAATCCCCAACCAGATCAAGAAGAATGCATGAAAAACAAAGTAGAAATAAAAAATTGGGTCAACATGGAAGGGAAGCTTAAATGCTCCCAACGCTTTGCATCATCCCCAATTTATCAAAAATCAATCACAAACATGGAAGAATGATGGTACAAATAGAAGAAGGTTTATGACACACAAACCATGCCTATATCCAAGCATCAATAGGGGTGATGAAGGTCATCTAGGCATACATATCATGAGTATAGGGGAACACTTCAAAAGACACACACACACAAGATCAAGAAAAGGGGATCTCCTCCTAACACTGATCATCCAGGAGGTCATCCGCTTCCCAATCTAGATCCTCATAAGGGGAAGGAGGATGAGCCTGCAAGGGTGGAATGTTAAGAGGAGGAGCATCCGACCCTCCCACAAAAAGGGCCGAGAAAGAGGGCTCCTCAAGGTCCTCTACACCAAGCTCCTATGGAGTCAAAGTCAATGATTTTGAAAAGATTTCCGATAGGGTCGGGACTTCATCCACAAAATTAAGCATGCATCCTGCAGGAGCATCATGCTTATCCTCAACAGACAACGTAAGCTATGTCTGAGATTCACCGTTAAGCTTGCCGAATGACTCGGGAGTGATGACTAACTCAAGGGAAGTTGGGACTGGTTCTATCACAAGGATAGAACAATTCATTGCGGAGCCATCTTGTGAAGAAGGTGGACTCCTCTTATGTCCTTTGCTTGAAGGACCAACCTCTGTCTCTTTCTTCTTGGAGGAGATGAACTCCCCATAGACGAAGCTAGGGGTGTAGAGGAAGAGGAGGATAGAACCACAATGGACATGACTAAAGTGTTAACCATGTCCACGGGCTTAGGGAAAGGTTGAATATTCAAAATGGACATCATCAAAGGTAGATCCACTGAAGGAGTGATAAACACTTGTACCCATTTAGGGTTAGGTGCATTCATGCTCGCAATGGAAGCCGGGAGCAAATCAAGTTGAAGAGAAATAATAGGAAGGGAGGAAGGAGACGCAACAAGAGGTCCTAAAAGAAGAGTAGTCATTTCTTCCTCCTTCTACTATGAGGTGGCCTTCTCGGCCAGGAGAGCCTTTTGCTAGCACTTGCGCTCACGTGTAAGGCGGTTTCTATAGCTATTGGAGTTAGAAGCTAGAGCTTGCAAAGGGAGGGGAGGTTCCTATTCGGCCATAGGAACGTCCACTACGACCATTTCGGGCAGAGGAATGGGTTCCTATACAGGAGTAGGGGGAATAGGATGAGGAGCTATAGGAGGAGTCAACTTGATAGCCTTAGCAGTGGGCCTCTTTCTGCTCACTGCCTTAGGAGCAGGAGTAGTAGGAGGTTGCAGATCGAATTGTCTACGAGAACCTACGAGAACCTTTCTTTCTGCCGTATAAGTAGTCCCATGGTCCTAGATATTCATTAGGAAGGTTTGCAATTCTAATCTTGGGCCTATGCTAAGGAGGAATCATCAGACTTAGAGGGTAGCCACTAGGCTTGCTCATCCAGTACTCTTCCCAGGAAAGGGGAGAGGACGGGGCAATCCGAGAAAAGGTCATTTTCTCTTTACCTTCACGAGGGGGAGATGGAGCCTTTATGGGCTTCTCCTCTTTCTTTGGGGAAAGGGGAGTAGATGGTAAAGCCTTCCCTTTACCTTTGTGGGGAGGAGAAGGGGCCAGTGTGGGATTCTCTTTCTCTCTTGGAGGAGTAGTCATGAGCACAAACTCCTTCTTGTCTCGAGAAGAGGAGGCGACTGATTTTTCCGTTGTAGGAAGGGTCAGCTTTAGCTCCCCTTTTCCCCCAATTTTTTACTTCACATAGTTCTTCTAAAGTAGGCCCATTCTCGAAGGAAGTAGACCAACCAGGGAGGGCCAAAAGTGATCCAATGAATATCCACCATGAGATACCAAGGGCTGATATCCGGTATCATGCACTACATGCACGACACCCTCATGGGAAAAATTTAGACACTTATGAATAACAGATGTGACCCCATTCATGGAAGCTAGCCAAGGAATGCCTAGCTTCACTCTAAATAGGTGTAACTTTGGAATAACATCGAAGATCATGTCAACAGTCCTAGGTCTAACTAGGATGGACAAAGTGATCGAGCCATAAGGTTTAAGATTCATACCATTGTGGGTACGGATGGTAGATTTTGTTTCTCCATAATTTTATTTTTGCAATGAGTTCAATACTAATGTTTCTTCAGTAATAACATTCACACAACTCACGGGGTCTATCAAGACTCATGTCACAATGTTACCATTGACACGAGCAAGAATGTAAAGAGGTGAAGGCTTGTTGTTTAAGGGTAGATCTTGTGTTGTAAATGTAATATCCAGCGAACCGGGTGCGGGTGGAACAATAGAAGTTACCGTGACCATGTTTACATAGGCCTCAGGTTGAGGAACATAATCATTGGGATTGATAATCATGTTGGTAGAATGTGACAGAAATGGGTCTGTGTATATCTGCAATTCACTGTTAGCTTTCACTAATTATTTGTTAGTGTTTTTTTTGTTCCCATCGAGATGAATGCTACCAACCTCGATGCGGTCTTGTATCTCATGATGCAACCGCATACAATGTTTGGTATCATTTCCATTAACATGATGGTACTAACAATAGGTGCTCCCATCATACCAATTAGGGTAAGGTTCCTTAACAGGCTTAGGGGGCAGAAAAATTATGATCTTATCCTTCAACAAATTTTGCAAGATGAAAGTGTAAGATTCAGAAAACTTCATGAATTTCTAGTTGCATTTGAGGTCATTGTCATCGACAGTGGCTACTACATTCACAATGGCTTTACCCTTTCCAAAGATTGATATGATGGATTTTCCTTCAGAACGGGAGTGCGAGGAAGATCCCTCGAACTGAGCAACCATCTGTTGGTATTCTTGTAAGGCTGCACACAAATGCACGAAAGAAGGGTATTTCATTAGGGGGAACTTCTCTTGCCAAGTCCTTTGTAAGTTCCCTATGAACACCTTCTGCACGTCAGAATCGGGCAGTTGATACGAGATTTGTGAAAGAAGCGCTTGATAATGCGCTATAAAATTAGTAATCTTCTCATTGTCTCTTTGCTTACATCAGACGAGATTCGAGGTCATCTTCAGCCCGATGTTTGCTTGGAATTGTCTAAAGAATTGATTAACAAGTTGATCGAACGAGAAAATAGAATTATCAGGCAAGGAACAGTACCACTTGAGTGTTGTGTCCTTGAGAGATCGGGGAAATAGTTTAGCCATCAAGGCATCATGATGGAAGAAGTTGGTGTAGAGGGCATTAAAGGTAGACATGTGTGTCTATGGATCCCCCTTACCACCAAACTTTTCAAATTTGGAAATCTCCATCCCTTGAGGGAAGGGAGTGTTCAAGATGGAAACCAACAATGGGCTATGTCAGAAGAAAGGCTAGAAAATAGGTTGGCCAGAGGCTTGGGAAAGGCTCACTAACTGACTTTGCATCTTACCCATATTCTAAAGTAGAGTATTCAGAATAGGGTCGTTAGAAGATAAAGGGCTAGAGGAACCTCCTCCAGGGCCACCACCAGTATGACTTCCACCAAAGCCACTACCAGAGCCACCGCCATTAGTAGGGCCATCGCTAGAACCACCGCCACGACCTCCATTAGAACCACCTCTGCCAACACCACCTTCGCTACTGAATCCACTGCCACTACCAAAGCCTCCACCACCGGAGGTGACAGAAGGGGTAAAGCTAAAGCCCAATGAGACCTTATTCACCTTGATAGTTTTTGGTTGATTAGGGACAAAAGGGATACTAATGGAAGGGACCGCATCAGCCATGTAGATAGAGGTGGGAGGCATTAATACTCCTAGCTATCTCTCTTGTTCTTAGAAGGTGACTCCTTGTGCAAAACTAGGGTTTCTCGAAGGGGTGCACGCTTTGGAAAAACTGAAGAGACTACTTAGAAGCTCTATGCCTATTCGGTCTTTATCCATCATATGTTTTAGTTCACTAACAACCTGAGTGGCCCTAGCAATCTTCAAATTTATTTCTAAATGATTTTTGAGGTCACCCAACCCCCTTGTAAGGGCAGACACATATTCAATAGGAATTTGAACAACCTCATGCTCGTTCACCGATGATGGCGTGGGGGATGCAGGAGGAGTGGGGATGTGATTGATTTCATCGATGAATCCTATCTCACCCCTCGACACCTGCTCCTGCATAGCCAAACTTATTGCGGGACTAGAGAAGAGACCCGTAGAGAGACCAAGTGAGACCTTCTTTCTATCCATCGAGAGGTGTCATACACTTCTCCTTACGATATGCCTAGAAGTTGTGGACTAAGTTGTGATGCTCATAAATCTTCACAACACTCGAGAGCACAACAATCACCAAGGAACCAAGGGAAGCCTCAACATGAACAGATGAACAAACATTGGTTCATTTCAGGTTCACCAAAAATGTAAGAGAGGGGGACCATCATATGCAAGACCTCAGGTCATGGAGGGTCAAGATGCGAAAGGCTTCCCTAACTTACCTCAGCTAAGTGTAGTGTTCAAGGTATTGGGGATGAGAATGATGAGGGTTATAGAACCCTACGACCACTTGTCAATCCCAAGCTTTAAGGTGGGGCTAAGCGAGTCAGTTTTTAGGTCCAACTCTACACCTCAGAGAGCTCTCTTCTTGAGGACATCAGCATGGACTTTGGATGACAGCGCGGCGCGTTGGTGTCTCAAAAGCGCGATGTAGTCTGTACGGTCAGAACACAACCGAGGCAAGGTTGAACTCATTAAAATGACTAATGGCCTAGCTTAACAACTTCTAAGAGAAAAAAACAATACTATAAAATAGGAGAAATATAAATGAAGGTGATAAAGTAGATATACCAAAGCTATAGTGACGAAGATGATCTCGTAGAAGAGCCTATTTTCCAACTAGCTCCACAAAGTGCATCTACCTACACACAACAAGAGAGAAAATGTTGGGGGGCTGTATAGGGGCTTGCCTGAATCAGACCCTTGTTTAGGTGTTTCCACCACCACAGACAACCAAAAGAACAAGATAAAGAAGTAATGTAATGAAAACACAAACACTACAATGCAGTACTATGCTACTCACCAAATGATAGAGGAGAGGAGAGGGAAGCTTACCACCACCATCAAGAGCACTCAAGGTTGCATGGGGGAAAAATGAGAGGAACTCAAGCCCCTGCTACGTATGGCGTGGTCCCAAATGTTCTCTACCGAGTTGATGGAGTGTGATGTTGTTGCAATGGAATGCTTGGAATGCTTGGAATTGAGAGAAAGTGAGCTAGAGAGTGAATTTGTGTGTGCAAGAATGGAAAATTGATGTGATGAAGAGTTCTTAGAAGCTCCAAATGCAAGTTCAAGGACTGAATTTGAAGGAATAAGGAAGGAAATGGCCATATTCAGGTCGATTAGTTGAAGGAGTCATTACAACTTTGCTACCAATGAGAAGAGTAACGCCTCTACTAGCTCAGCCGCAAGAATCTGCTAGGGACATCTGCGCATCACATGGGAATCTCTGACAGAAGCACCTCCACTAGCATATAAAATAGGCTCCACGTGGACCACCAACAGTGGGCTTAAGTAAATTTAAGCCTCCAACTTTTATTTTCTAAAGTGTATAAAGGAAAAAAGGGGAATTGTGCCTAGGGTGAAAATTCGCTCTTATACATTTTTCCCCCACTTTAGTGAGCACGAGCAGTGATGGGTGCTCTATAAAGTAGATCAAGAAGAGAGTAGGGTTAGAGAAGTATACTTGAACTGTCGAGGAAGCAGTACTCAGTTTGGCATACTCGAATGTGCAAGAGATGTGAAGGACTCCATAGGTGCTCAGAACTATGAAGTTGGAACAAAGCATCTTGTAGGCTTGTGGACTTGTAAGGAGGAAACCCCCAAAATCTCTCATATGGAGGAAGCCCCAAGGAAGTAGACTTTGTAGAGTCAGGAAGCGACGACATGTGTACCTACAAATAGAGAATGTTTGAAGCAGTGACATGTCTACCTGCAGATATAGTGTGTCTAAAGTGGCGACACATCTACCATAGATAGAGTGTGTCAAAAGTGGTGACATGTCTACCCATAGACAAAGCATGTCAAAAGTGGTGACATGTCTACCCATAGATAGAGCATGTCTGAAGTAGCGACACATCTAACTATAGATAGAGCGTGTCTAAAAGTGGCCGGTCATGCAGACTGAAAAAATTTCAAAGGGATCCCTCGAGAACCCTTCAAAAGGAGAGGGGTCCACTCAAGGGACGCACTATTTGAAAAGTAAGGTCTTTTCAGGCTGCCCCCAAGCTAGACACAAAGAAGTGAATGGAACAAGTCTAGTCAGGCTTCCCCCAGGCTAGATGTGAAAGAGTGCATTCGTTACAAAGGATTTTGAAGAAAGGGTCCCTAAGGAACCCTCCATGAAGAAAAAAAGGGTGTCCACTCAAGGGACACAATTTAAAAGCGATTGTTCACCTTAGAGTGATTCGTCATCAAGGGATCCTTTCGAAAGATGTTCACTTCATCAAGGAAATCCAAAGGAAGGTCATGCCCCCACATGAGGGGAGGTCAAAGCAGTTCCCACTTTAGAGGAAGGTCTGCAAGTCCTTTCTTTATGAACCCACGATGAAGGAAACACATTCCATGAGGGTTCCACGTTTAGAATGCAATTCTAATGAAAAAGAATGTGGTAAAGACTTTCAAGAAAAGATTCATTTGGCAATGAATTCATTTTTTGAAAATCGAAGTGCTAAAGAAGAGAACGTTGTCACACATAGGAGGGAAAACTCAAGCAAAGAAGAGAGAAATATAAAGGGAAATCGAAAGAGAAAAGGAAAAGCAAATGAGAAAGGGTGCAAATTCACTCTTATACACAAATGAAATGAATGAAATAGAAAATCAACAAACTAAAACAAATAATTGAGAGTAGCAAATAGAAGCACAAAAATGAAGTTTTAAATGCTATAAAATGTAGATCCAAACTTGATTCAGGACTAAATTTCCCAGATGGGTGAATGAGTCCCAATTTGGAAGGTTTAGATACTAAAAAATAGTCAACACAGAATACCCAGAAATCTGGAAAGGCCACTTGTACAGGGACTAAATTGCCTATGTGGTCAAATGAGTCCCAGTTTAGGGTTTCTAAAGAAAATTCATTTTTTTTTGAGTTGATGTTAAGGTTTCTAGGTTGTATGCTCAAATGATGGTCTGCAAGTACATTTTTCCAATGAAATTGAATGATACAAGATGCAAAAATGTAACTTATATTCACTTTTCACTAAAGCAAGATTTAGAAGCCCTAAATACATTAATTCAACTAATGCAAAGTTAATGAAAAATACATCTAAGATTTACAAGGTTCTCCAAATCAGAAATTTAAGGGTCCAAATGTTGGGTTCACCAAAATGAACCAAAGGAAATAGGGTTCCACCTTTTGGGAGATGGAACTAAAGGACCTATTTCACACTTAGTTCATTAGGAAACCAAGATCCCTCAATCAAGTGACTCAATTGAGGGAAGGGGGTTTAGGTAGTTTCCTTGGGTGTGATTAAATGAGGGTTCATTAAAAGAAGCTTCAAAGGAGAAATGCAAACTCTAATGCACTAAACCTTAGAAACTTAAGAACATGAAATCAAATTAATAAACATAAATTAGACAGAAAGGAACTTGGAAAATTGATGGATTCCAAACAAGATCCGCAACTTTGAAATTATATATTTTGAAGTGCATTGGGACTCATATGCCAGGCTGGGTGATCTAGTCTTGCTATAGGAATTTGGGCAGAATCTAGAATCTTCTAGTAACAAATCAGGATCTACAGAAAAGTAGTGAAAAGAGGTATACTAGGACTCATACACCCAGAGGGGTGATTTAGTCCCAGTATTAGGGTTTGATTAAATCTTTTGTAGCCTCTAGTGATCTTTTGTAGCTTTCATCTTGTCCAATCTCCAAGTCTAAAAAGTATGAATTACGCTCTATAGGTGAGTTTCCATGGAGATGACAACTTCTTGATGACTTTGAAAACTTTTGCAACTTTGTATTCAAAGGATCTTCAAGATCCAATTCACCTAAATATGCAATCACACATGAAGAGGGGATTTTTTTTTTGTTAGGGAATAGAGGTTTGCCTTGGTCAAACCCTGTTTTGGTAATTAAACCTTCAAATGAAATGGAATAGCATGAAGGAATGATGAATGAACAAATGCAATTTTGCAACTCACAAAACCCTTGAGACAAAGGCTAAAAACTTGTATGAAATGGATCCAATGGATGTGGATCTTGATTCTTGATCTTGATATGAGATAATGTCTTTGAATGCTTGCTTGAATCATGAAAACCTGCATCACAAATGTTAGCTCAAAAATACACATGATGCATGAATACTTTGACATGATGCTTGAATCTTGAATTGATGCTCCAAAATGCTTGATAAGTAGCCCTTAAATGCTCTTGATCTCATTAACTTGCTCTCATGAAAATTGCTTAAATTGCTAAATTGCTTGTTCTCCTTAAAATTGCTTAGATGAAATTATGTGAAATAACCTTGTATTTATACTTTTTTATGCCAAATTTCTTGAAATTACGACACAACAAGCCAACATCAAATCTAGGATCATAAAATCCTGCCAAGAATTTGATTTAAAATAGGTCCTAGTTAAAGCGAGACTCATATGCCAGGTTGGGTGTATGAGTTCCAGTGTCTTAAACATGGGACACAAACTCCAAGAAGTGTTAAGTTCAATGCAATGTTTAAAATTAGACCCCAAGACCTAGGTGGGACCCATATGCCCAAGGTGGCATATGAGTCCTAGAGCACTTTATTTGGAACACATAACCTCAAACATTGAATAATGATTTTTCATTTGTTAAATATTGGGATTATCCTCAGAAAAATGCATTTAATTAGACTCACGGATGTAAAATAGGACCAAATAAGGCATAAACGAAGCCCAATTTTAGCAGGGAGGGCCCAAACAAGTGTGAAAATGTAAGGATACATTTTTCTACACTACATCTATGATATTAGTTGAATCCTTACCTACAGTTCTATCCTCTTGGTGATATTTGTTCAATTTTTTGATTACTTCATTCATATCTTCTTCGTTAGGACCATTTGAATATTTCTACTATATTGTTTAAATTGTTTGAGTGTTAATAACCATTGAAGGTATCTTGTGATACTTGACAAGTTATTTTTCAAAATCATTGAATAAATTATTCAATTCTACAATTTATTAATATTATAAATAGAACATATATTGAAGCCTTCAATTTTTTAACAATGTTGATGGTACTTCAGTCATTATAGTAATCCCAATGCATTTTCTCAAAAAATGCTTAAGTTTTTATCATCATATTTTCAGACATGACTCCTTGGAAACATTAATTTCATTCTTTATCATCATTATGCATCTACATTCTCCCCTTGGAATATTCATTCCATTCAATTTGAGAACTCAAATTATTTTTCTAAATAATAGTACCTAGAAATAATTTTTTCTATGAATTTGAAGTGAGACATTTTCTACTCAAATATTTTATTTCCTCATCAAATTTAGCTTCCATTTAATTCTAAGAATCAAACTCTTTTTTTATTATTATTTTATGTAGAAATATTTCTTTGTCAATTTTCAGAGCCCTATGTTAAAAGGGTTTATATCCATGTCTTAATTACCTTTATTGCGCTAACTACTTCTCTTACAATCGATATCCAGATTATTTATCTACAATTATAATTGAAGAAGAAATCAACATTGAAAAATATTAAATAACTTATTTTCCTTATCTTTATCTATCCTACTAAAGATGGATGAAATTGCAATATTCATGCTTTTCTTGTCTCCTCTCATATATTTCCTCAATCAAAATCTAGAAAATTATTAATATGTGATATAAAAATATCTCTTATCTTTTTAATTGATTTGGGTAGCTATTTTAGCATATCAAATTCATTTGAAATGTATAAAAATAGAAGATATTACTTTTAGTTTTTTTTTTCTAAAATAAGATAGATTTGAAGGCTTGAAAATTATATGAATCATCTTGTGAAATTTCTCCAACTTGGGTTTACAATGACATGAAGAGGAGGAATACTTATAGTTTTTTTTAGGGAGTGTCTAAAATGGTGGAAAATGATGAAGTAATGGAGGTAGATTGCCAATTGTTGGAATGAAATTTGGAGGAGATGAAGAATTTGTAGGAGACCTAGAGGAGATAGAAGATAAAGAACATTTAGAATAAGGGAAATATGAATTGAAAAATTTAGCCTCTATAGTCTTCCCTCCCACTTTGAATGTGAAATTGTTAAACTTATTTATGATGAGCATGAAGTTTCTTCCAAAAGTCTTATAGGATTTAATGCTACCATTGCCTTTGGAAATATTTTTCAATTGAGGAACCTTAAGTGAAGTAAAATTAGGGGGAATGATAGTTGTGTTCTTACCTTTGGGAGATTAAAGCAATGCAATTTATTTTTTAAAAGGTTGTACTTGTCTAGCAATACATTTGATTATTTTTTCAATCCATTAAAAAATTTCAAGTATGATCTCCTTAGTCCTTTGATTCTATACTAAATCAATTAATTTTGCATAGTAATTAGTTACTTATTTTAGTGCCTTCTTTAGACTAAATTTTTGTATCTAAATGGATGCATTCCTTTAATAATCCCTATGATGCACAACATGCTTATCATCACAATCTTTTGAATAATTCTCAAGAGTTGGGATATTATTGTAGGCACTCCCATTGTCTTTTCTATGAATCTTGTAATATAAAAATTAATATCTCCTTTTAAAATAGTGAATATTCATTCTTTTCATCTCTATTAGTCTCTCCAAATAAGAAAGGAACTATCGAAGACCAAGTGCAAAATAGATACAATAAAACTATTTAACAAGTGATCTTAGAATAAAAATAGAAAAATAGAGCTATTCACAAAATAGACAAGAGATAAATAAATAATATAAGGAAATTCAATCTCCATCATTAGAAATAAGTGACAAGTGAAGTATATATATAAATAGAATTAAGGAATATAAACCCAATAGGATTAACTTTGAAACTACTGCATATATGTAGGAGTTACACCTAATAGGAAGATTTCAAACAAATGGTTAAACATACTTGGTAGAATATGAATAGATAGTTAAGGACCTAGTGTATATATAAGAAGAACAAGTAACTCTAATTATGAAGAATAAATGGAAGTTATACACATGTCTCGGTTATAGAATATTCTATTTTCCTTCATAAATATTATCTATAATACTGTAACAAGATTAAATAAATATGTAGGAAAAATAGATAACCTAAATATAAGGAAAATAAAAAACTATACTAACATTATTAACATTTTCTTATTTTCATTGGCTAGGGATGAGAAAGAGTATTCACGAATTAGAGAATAAATTCTCGTCTTATGCTTTCTTGACAATAATTTTTGGACTTCATAAAAAATCTTAATTCTCACTTGTATACTTAGGGAGCTTGTATGGGAGTCCACTAAATATAAACACTCTAATGTAGGTGAAGGTCCAAAATTGGGTAGAAAATTACCCCATGGTGGAATCAATATAGTGTCTTCCATCAAGAGATCCTCACTGAGATCAGTTTAGAACATATTGATAATGCAAAAGAGAAAGGTGTCATTGACTCACTTTAGGTGTCATTGACTCACTTTAATTATTGTATACTTGTATTTAGCTCTATTGGAGATATAAATCGTCGAATTTTCATTGAGAAGGACACTTTAAATTAATTCTCTCCAAGCTATGGAAGATTTATTTTTTAGAACTAGATTAGACAAGATGTGAAGTCATATAGATGTGCTAATTGCCTCAATTTGCATAGTAGATTATGAATATGATAAATATCCCCCAATCAATATGTTATTTGTAATACATGATAGTTAGGATGAATTGATACATATACTTTTAAAATTCCTAAGGTATCAACTTAGCTAATAATCTATTCAATGGGATGATCATGTCAGCAAAATATTTTTTAAAAATAATTCATACCATGGTATTAAATAATATTTTCATATTGGACCTTTTAAATTTCAATAAATATTTTTTGAATACCCTCAAAAATTTATATAAATGTGAAACATAGGAAAAGTAGGGTTTCCCAAAATGGAAAAGTGGATCCAAAGAGGCAAAATGGGTCCTACTTCTCTAATTTCATTAGGAAATGAGATTCATACAAATAATTGATTAACAACCCTTAGGTGAATCAACCCTTTGTGAGAATCTTCAGATTCCCTTTTTGTGTTGAGGATGGGGGTCAAGGTCAAACTATACTTTGGGGAGAAAAACTAAAAATAGAAAATCGACTCCAAAATGTAATCTATCACTTAGATCTGATAGATTAAGCATAAAATTGAGAAAAACAACAAACTTTCTAGACAATCTGGGAAAGATAAATGTTGTACACCTGTCATAAAATGGCGTTTCTACAAGTTTTCTTTGGACTCATTCACCCATGGGCGAATGGGTCTAGGTCTATTTTTTAGAAATGTCTAAGCTTGATATTTGAGTTTGAAACCCACACTTCTTCTTTGCAACTTTGAACCTTCACTCTCAGATCTGAATTTGTGAAAAAATTGTCAAAAAACAAGGTGTTTGATGGTGGATCTAGGGTTTTTCCTCGATCAAACCCCAAGTTTGTTAATTAAACCTTGATGAAAAGTTCAAATCTGAAACTTAAAATGTGTGTGCAAGTCCTAACCTTAAGTGTGTCTAGGATTAAGAGAGCTTAAAATGCAAAGAAACCCTATTCAAGTGTGTTAGAATAAGATCCCTAAATGAACACAAACAATGATGAAGACCTACTTTGGGAGATCTCAAATTGCCCTAATAAGTCACAAAATTGAATATACCTTCAGGCTTTAGGCAGAAAGTAGAATGATAATAGAAGATGGAACCATTTAGGAAACAAGTCATTAGGCTTGGTTAAATGGCTTGATGCATCTCCCAAAACCTAGAATCCATCATGATCCTCCATAGGCATCTATCATCAATCTTTGAAAATACTTGATCTTGTTGACAAAATGAGCTTGAAGAACTACAAAAACAACTAAAATGCTACTCCAAGACTTCACTTTTGAATGCTTGATTAACTTCTCCTTTCTCTTGAGTGTGAATACTTGTGATATCATGTGAATTTCTCTTCCTTGCTAGTGTAAAATGAATATGAAACTTATTTTTATAGGCTTCCTTTCTAATTTTCCATTTATTTAATCTTGAAAGCCGACACTTGGAATTTGAATTTGAGACTACTAAATTCCACAAAAAACATGTATTAAGCTGAGTTTTAGGCACCTAAAGAGGACCCATTTTCCCATGGGGAAATGTTTCCTAACCTAAAACTTCAGAACCTAATTAATTTTGGGGTATTGATTTAATTAATAACATTTATTCAATGTGGGTATATTGTCAAGAAATAAATAAAATAGGCCTTGCGATACATAATAAATGGTACTAGTGGAATCTTAATGAGGTTTTAAAATGCATAAATGCAAGGTCACTAAAATAGGTCCAAATTAAGTGTGAAATTGTACTTTCACATAAAAAGGAGTACAATTTTCTACACTACATTTAGCCCCCACTTTAGCGGCCATATGACACTATGTGCATATGCAAGCTAAAGGAATTCAAACAATAAAAAGGATACTCATATGGATTCATTCATAAATAGGGAGAATGAAGCCCCCACTATAGTCATCTGCAAAACCACAATGTTAGGAACCACATCCTTCAACACTGATTCGTTAATGATTTAAAAAACCTATTATCAAACTTCTATTGAGAATTGAATTCAATGGTAGATGTATGTGTGCCCTAGATTCCACTTACTTTATGGAGGTGGAATCAGGGTAGCCATGTGACCACATTGAATTTTAACTCTATCATAGGGTATTTTAAGTACAACACCATATAGTGATAGACATTAGATAATATCGGGGATGGAATTACAAATCCAACATAACAAAGGGCACCACAAATAGAGTTCACTAGCCCCCAATATGTTGATTTGAGTAAAATGTCCTTAGAATATAATATGCTTATTTTAATAGGGTTTAGTATATATGAATGATAATGAGAATTTTAACTATCATTTTGAATTTTACCTTTTGCATTTTACCTTGGTGTAGAGTGGTTCAGGATGCCGAGTAGATGAGCATAGATGCCTCCTAGACTGGACATTCTTTGTGATGAGGTCGAATAGGGTGCGATCCGACATATGATAAGTGGATTCTCCTTTGCTTTATCTTTGCATTCATATATTTATAGTATTTTTTAATTCATTTTTAGAATTTTTAAGACCCTAGAAAAGAAATTCGCAAAGCGTCCATCTTGGTTGCAAAGTGTCCCTTTTAGTTGCAAAGTGTCTAAAAATGGATAAAGTGTCTAGGACCCCCTTGTTCAAAAATGACTCATATTTCCAAGTTGGTTGCAAAGTTTCCTAGAGAAACTTTAGTGTAATTTTCTAATTATTAATGAATATGTTTAGGATTATTTTTCTTATTTTATTATTTAGATTCCTCCCCAAGCCCGACAACATCTAGGAGGCAAAATTTTTTGTTTCCTTTGAGAGATGATCACATGACTATCAACAGAGGAGATTAGCATTCTTCAGGATACTGAACTATTTTGGGTATACCTCATCCCACCCATAAGGTATCATGATGCTATGTTGATGGCCCTGGTAGAGAGATAAGATGCTGACACATGTACCTTTCATCTTCCTATTAGGAAGATGACTATCACCTTAGAGAATATTCACCACATCCTATAGTTGCCTATCCAGGGTGAGATTGTTCAATCAACAAATGAGCAGACACTTGAGGAGATGCATGATGACATTCAATATTTTTTAGGTCATCCTATTTGAAAGGTAAGCATCCAACCTCGTGTTGAGCTTAGATGGCTACTACACGCATAGTCACCACTGCTCAGATGCATTATGATAGTTGCCACAACATTAGCGCTAGTTCCTGATGGGTGAGGAACACACCTAGATGATGAATTATTGCATATTATCTGAGACTTGGAGTAGAACCATACCATTTATGACTGGGGTCGATACATAATGCATTGTACGCTCTTACAGGTTTGGTGCTTTGAGCATACACATGCATGAGTCCTACAAGATATCCTACCACAACAGTCATGGGGTACCCACGAGCCTACAACTATTCAATGAGACTAGCTTGGTAGGAGGGTGATTTGCTACACTAGCAAGTTAAAATCTGTTAGAGTAATAGCTTGTTTGCTTAATTAATTTAATCATATTGATTAATTAATTAAGTCACCTTCACTTTATTTCACTTAAGCTAAACTTAGGAATTCTTTATTTTATTATTATTCCCATGGTTTTCAACTTTAGGGTTTGGATCTCCTTTTATAAGGATTGATCTTTTGTAATCCTATATACTATTAATGCATTTTTGCTTCATGTTTGTAGAGCACCATTCTCATGTCTCTTGATCTCTTTTGTGTGATAGGTTATTTGTTTGTAGGTGTTCATTGGGATCTATGAGGTTAGATTATCAACTTATACATGGTATCAGAGCACTTTCCAGTGGTGCAGGTACTTTTGGAGATGTTTTCTCAGGTCCCTGTTATTTCTAGTCAAAGTTAGATCTTTTTTTCTGGAGTTTCCTTTCAGTGTTTTTGGCATAAGTTTTGCATACGATGTTGAAAATGGGAAAACAAGATATCATCAGAAAGCTAGTTTTGAGCTCTTTGTTGTGGTACATGTGGTTTCTAGATTTGATTTTTTTTTTCTTCCAAAAATTCTTCTTCTTAGATGTAGTCATTTTTTGACCTTATGGGCTCACATTGCATGTATTTATCATTTGTAAATGCACTGAAGTAAAGTGCCTCAACTTTGTATGTGTAGTATTGGGATTCTTACACATCATATTATGCCATTATTGTAGATGCACCATTCTATAAAGTGCCATGGGGGTTGATGTTTTCCATCATACCTTTGTCTAGCGAGTGTTCCTTCCACGACAACAGTGAATCATATTGATTCTCGACTCATGAGTGTGTTCCCTTGTTTGTAAAAACCCTTTATACTTTGTTGGTACTTTCATGTTTTCACATTTAGATGTTCTTGGTTCTTCTTCATGCACTTCTTTTTGAAATTCAGTTTCAGTGTAGCTATCATGACTCTCCATTGTCAACATTATGGGGGGTTTCTACTATTGGTGATAGATATTGCTGCCTTGTTATCGTTGGAGTGAGCTATGTATTGAATATTTGTTCCTATGTACTTTTAGATATAGAGTACATCAGTGGCTAATTACTTACATTTCATTGAGATGGATCACTTACCATATGGACACTCTTTCATTCTGGAGGTGACCTTCCATTCTCACTTGATCAGTTCTTTAGACTATTGGTACTTGTGCCATCTGTATCTTTGAGTTCTTGATGTTTTCTTTGGTTTTCCATCATATTCAAGTAGTGTCATTGGGGGAACTCATATATATTCTTGTCTTCTTGATCCTAATCATCATATGTTTCAGCAAAGGTTCTTCTTTCAACATTTCAACAATCATTCTATGACAGTGTTTGTAGCTTCTTCATGCTTTTGTGGTGTTTTTCATGTTCATCCTTTGTTCCTATCTTTTGGGACAATTTATTCTTGGTCGAAGGCTTCTTCAGTCCTTCACTCTTGTTTGGAGGATTATTTAGTCCTCCACTTATTCCTATTCTTTTTGGGACATTCTTGTTTGGAGGCTTCTTAGTCCTTCACATATATTTCTCTCTTTTGGAGAGGAGTTTTCCCCATGAGGTTTTCTCCTATTGTGAGATCTTTTACATTTGTACATGGGTACCTCAGCAGGCCTAGTTGTTGGGACCCATCTTTGCTTTCATGCATCTGTCCTTAGTTTTTAAGCTTCTCCCTAAGTTCATCTTAAGGGGGGTGTTAGAGTAATAGGTTGTTTACTTAATTAATTTAATCATATTGATTCATTAATTAAGTCACCTTTACTTTATTTCACTTAATCTAAACTTAGGTATTCTTTATTTTGTTATTATTCCTAGGGTTTTCACCTTTAGGGTTTGGATCTCCTTTTATAAGGATTGATATTTTGTAATCCTATATATTGGTTAATGCAGTTTTGCTTCATGTTTGTAGAGCACCACTCTTTTGTCTCTTGATTTCTTTTGTGTGACAAGTTATTTATTTGTAGATGTTCATTGGGATCTGTGAGGTTGGATTATCAACTTCTCCATATTCGACCACTTGGATGAGGATTACATATTATGGAGACCATATCTCATGATACCACAGTGCATAGATGGGAGACGCTAGTTGGTTAGGATGTAGCAGGACAGGTTTATATTAGGAAGAAATGATTACATTGTGAGACCTTTCTACTATGACCGTGTCATGTGCCAATTTGGATAGGTATAGGTTCCACCAATGCCACAACCTTGGTACCAATGGTCAACACAGAGTGCTTGTAGGCTTGGGGACAATCATCACCTCACTATTGATGATAATGATTATACTGATTTAGAGGACAAGGACCACGAAATGCCCCTAGTCTCTAATGTCGATGGTGTAGGAACCATGGTAGCTTACGAGCAGTAGTGGATTAGAGCATGACCAGCCCACGTCTTTCCTAGACATCATGTGGGAGGTGAGAGCATTTGGAGAGGCACAAGGATTTCAAGGGGCCATGAGATCTCTGAGCAGATCAAAATCACATTCTACTATATCTCGATGGGTGCTAGCTCCAGGCCTAGAGGGGTCTAGCAATCATAGGACATACTAGCATTGTATTATCGATGACATGTACTTGAAATTTTGATATATGATATATGTGCATTCATGTTTTGTTTTTATGAGCATATGTTGGATTAGATGTTGATGTGATTTATTAAATATCCTTAATAAATGTCTCCATGATCTAATTTATGTGATCTAATTAAAAAAATTTAGTTTACATTAGATACTACATTGTGAAATCTTGAGTATGTTATATTAAATTATATGCACCTATGATCTAATTTTAAAGCATTAAATGCATATAATGATCTAATCTAACATAACACAAAAGATGAATTTGAATAGTACGAAAACCTAAAGTAACAATCCAAATTTATCAAAAAATTACTCTATAATCTAAGATACACCAAGATCCATTTGTCAAAGAATGAAGCAATGCGAGATAAAATAGAAAACCATCTAGTTAATCTAACCACACTACTTTAATAAACATACTATTCAAAGAAAATGTTAGGTGTAGTACCGATACAAATGCATGGCGTTGATAGGTTCTTTGATAAGTGTACTATCTATTTCTATTAATGCATATGCTCCAGACCCATAACTTTCATCAATTATGTAAGGTCCTAACCAATAAGGGATAAACTTTCCTTTTTCATTCGGAGCGACATTAACATTATGTTGATTCTCATATAACACCAAATCACCTTTATTAAATACATGAGGGATGACATTATCATTATAATTATGTTGCATTCATTTAGAATAAGCTTGGAGACGCTCAAGAGAATTAATGCATTGTTCATCAAGCATTTCAAGTTGATGCAATAATTTATCTTTATATGTATTATCATCAATAAGCCTCTTGAGAGCAATTCCTAATAAATGAATTTCTATCTCTAAGGGCATTATTGCCTTGGCACCATAAACAAGGTTATAGGGAGTGTTTCCTGTAGATGTCCTAATACTTGTACGATAAGCCTACAATGCATAAGTTAACTGAGTGTACCAATATTTATTATGCTTACTTACTATTTTCCTTAAGATTTTTTCAAGATTTTTTTTGGTTAATTCTGCTTGACCATTTGATTGTGGGTAACAAGGTGTTGAAAAATGATGCTGAATACAAAAAAGTTTCCAAAAATTTCTTCACATCATTGTCCTTAAATGGAGTTCCATTGTCCGAAACTAATGCAAAAGGAAGACCAGAGTGAGCAATAATGTGCTACAATATGAAACGACATATTGCATCGACTATTGTGAATGAAGAGGGATAACTTCTACCCATTTCTTGAAATAATCCATTGCGGTAATTATAAACATATGTCCAATGGAAGAGGGTGGTGATATCTTTCCAATAAGATTCAAACCCCAAACTGAGAATGGCCAAATAGGAACTTGAGCACAAAGCTCAGAAGTAGGAGCATAAATCAAATTGTTGTGTTCTTGATATTTATAACATTTATTAATGTAAGAAAAAATTCTTGCTCCATATGTCTCCAATAGTATTCTATATGGATTAGCTTTTGAACTAACGATCTTCCTCCAAAATGTCCCCCAAAAGCACCCACATGAGCTTCTTCAAGTGCTATAGGGATCTCATATTGTTTAAGACATCTAAATGAAATACCATCAAATGATCGTCTATATAATACATTACTTAGACCATCAAATGATCGTCTATATAACACATCCACAAGGATTATATATTTAGATGCAAGTTTTCGAAGATGAGCTCTAGTGTTTTTAGTTGTAGGCTCAGGAAAGGCACCTTCTTTTAAGTAACAAAATATTGTTGTGTACCATTGATTAGATTCTTCAATATCAGTTATTAACACTTCTTTGGTTTTGACGTCTATCGATGGTTTTGTAATCATATGGACTATAAATGTGAAATCAAGAGAAGGATCTTCAAGAGATATAAGGGAAGTAGCACTTTCCGTTGCATCTGTGTTCTAATTATCCTTTCATGGTATGTTATAAATGGTATATGATTCAATTTTTTCTAATAATGTCATCATGAGGTCTTTATATCAAATGAGTTTGTCATGCTTTGCTTGATATTAACCATTTATCGATTTAATGACTAATTGATAATCGTCGAATATGGAAATGTGTTGAACACCTAAGGCTAATGTGTGAGGCCTACCCCTATGAGACACCTAGTATTTAGACTATTTTGAGTTGTGGCTATTGATTATGCTTAGAGATACTATTGATGACATAATACTTAGACATTTGAGTTCTTATGATGATTAGATTATGACTATGCTACATGTTTAGTTAGCTAACTATGATGATTGACCTAATTTTATGCTAGCTACTAAGATTGCTTAATTTGAGTTTTGAAACCTAACAATGAATGAATGAAATATGTGGGGGTGAATGAACCATGTTGTAATTTTATGAATTTGAAAATTAAGGTAAAAAGAACTGGATATGATATGTGACTAGTGATTTTTCCAGTTATTATATAAGATATATATGCTATGTGAAATTATGAAACTTGTGTATATGAAATGGCGATTCAATTGTTTCGATATATGATTTATTTGGATGAAAACTTGTGTTTATGAAATGGTGATTCAATTGTTTTGATATATGATTTATTTAATGGATTAACGTGTGCATCGAGTGTGCAGGTACACTTTCCATGGCCAATGGAAATTGGAGGTAACCTTTGGGAACCCTGAGTAACTTAACCAGTGAAACTGAGCTACAATCCATTTGGAGGGACTATAGTTCCATTATGCAATGTATTTTATTTGTGATGTTATTTTTGAATGTTTGTAAATTGGTTTTTATTGCCATGTCAATCCATCTAGATAGTGAGTTGTCTGTGACCCAAGTGGAAAAAATCTGATTTGATCTTTAGGACACTTTTTGGGGGTTGAAAAATTAAGTTTTTAAAGTGTTTTTATAGATTTAAGGTCCCTAGGTCAAGTACCTATCGGTTAGGTACCTTTCTAGCTTAAAATTTTGATTCAATTGCATGATTAGAAACCCTTTTTGAGGCCTTAAAGAGGTTTGACGAAAATAAGGTTTTGGGAAGTGGGATGGGGAATAGTCCCTTTCCATTCCCACTTCTCCATGTTGTCTTGGAAGTCTCCCAAGTCCTCATACATGTGTAAGCACACATGGGTGATTATGCTTGGAAAGGTGAATGAGTGAGTGACAAGTATCACTTCTCCATTCAAAGGAAATTCAAACTTGAATACTATAAGGAAACTAAGAACAAGGGTTTTGGGGGTCTCTTTGGTATTCTGGTTTTCTTTTGGAGTTGAGATTTTTCTTGTGAGCTCTTTGTTTTGGGTTGGGGGAGATTGAAGCAAAAACTTGGAAGAAGAGGAGTTGTGGAGATCCTCATCCCATTCTTCCCTAAGCTTGGATTGGAGGTAGGTTTACCATTCTACTCTTGTTTCTTTATGTTTCAAATAGATGAGATTGTATGTTTTTTTTAAAATACTTTTGTTGTTTGTTTTCTTGTGTTGTTGAACATGTATTATGTGATGGAAAAGGGTTGTATAGGGATAGGCTCACCCAAAATTTGGGTAGAGTGTCCCTCATTGGGGATGGTATGGAATAGGAACCTCCATGGGGATGTTTAGTTCCTCCTTAAAAGGAGAGGCTTAAAAAGGGTATGAGTACCCATATGCAAATTATGAAATGGTAGAAATGGTTTTGGTGGTATGGATCTTTTGTGAAAGAGGAGTTATGGTGGAAGGGTTGTATGTGAAGAGATGAAAGTATGATAATGGTTTTATTATTGTTGTTCTTTTTGAGTCCCCATATGGAGTGTGTTGTCCACCCTCCATCCCCCATGTTGGATTTGTAATAAATCCTTAAGTTATGTGATAAACCCCTTGGGAGGGAGTGAAATTTTTTGTATGTTTCATGTGTGTTTATATGGATTATTGGAATGGTATTTGTGTGTACTTGGTTCCCTTGGTTGCCTCCTAGCTTGGGAGTGGGTGGTTTTCCAACCAATGGTTGGGAGGTGAGCACCCATGGCCTATGGAAAAAATTTATGTATTGTGTAGTTTGCAGGTTGAGGAGTTTGCAGATTTAAGAGTACCTATGGTGTTGAAGGAATGTTATTATTGTAAAGTTTCAAGAGGAACTTACCCTCTAGGATGTGTCTTGTTGTAAATAAACCAATGAGAAATATTGTAACTGTGTGTTATGAGAATATTTGTAACTGTGTGTTTGTAAACAAGGAAAATAAATTTGTAGTTAAATGTTGTAAAAGAAAAAGGATATGTTATTATTTTAATGTAAATTAGTGCATTTACTGTTTCCTTAAAGTTGTGGTAAGGAATAGCTAAAAACCACTGTCCCAAAAGGAAGAGAAACGTTGTTCTAATCTATTTTAGAAAAGAGTGTTGCAATGAAAGAAAATGGCATTTGTTTTAGTTATATTTCTATAATAAAACTACTTTTAGATGTCACTATAGTCTGAAAATAGAATCTGCTATGGTCGTTCCCAATGTTTCCTTATATATTATCATACTGCATTTTGTACAAAGAGAGAAAACTTAATCATATATATAGTTTTTATGTTGTAAGAAATCAAATAACTAGGAAAGCGTAATTTTCAGACTTGGACATTCTTTCAAGACTTTAGAATATGAATATCATTCTGCAGTGTAATGGCTTATAAGTGTCTCTGTTTCTGTAATACAATGTGCATGCATATTTTCTTTCTAGTGATAGTGCAAGAAAAAGAGTCACGTTTCTATTTTCAAGATTTGCACTTTATATATATATATTCTGGTAGTGAGATTTTAGCATGATTTTATGGCT